>JAXFYN010000544.1:0-184452 GCA_036172215.1 Camellia granthamiana
TGTTTTGGGCAGTTTATCACTCGCGCTATTTTGCGCGTGGCACTGTTTTGTGCAGTAGACACACGAATATTTTGTGCGTCGCACTTTTTTGTGCAGTTCATCACTCGCGCTATTTTGCGCGTCGCACTATTTTGTGCAGTTGGCACTCGCGCTATTTTGCGCGTCGCACTGTTTTGTGCAGTTTTTCACTCGCGCTATTTTGCGCGTCGCACTGTTTTGTGCAGTTGACACACACGTTATTTTGCGCGTCGCACTTTTTTTTGCAGTTGACACTTACGCTATTTTGCGCATCGCACCGTTTTGTGCTGTTTATCACTCGCGCTATTTTGCGGGTCGCACTGTTTTGTGCAGTTTTTCACTCGCGCTATTTTGCGCATCGCACTGTTTTGTGCAGTTGACACGCGCTATTTTGCGTGTCGCACTGTTTTGTGCAGTTTATCACTCGCGCTATTTTGCGCATCGCACTGTTTTGTGCAGTAGACACTCGCGCTATTTTGCGCGTCGCACTGTTTTGGGCAGTTTATCACTCGCGCTATTTTGCGCGTCGCACTGTTTTGTGCAGTTGACACTCGCGCTATTTTACGCGTCGCACTGTTTTGTGCAGTTTATCACTCGCGCTATTTTAGGCGTCGCCATGTTTTGTGCAGTTGACACTCGCGCTATTTTGCGTGTCGCACTGTTTTGTGCAGTTTATCACTCGCGCTATTTTGCGTGTCGCACTGTTTTGTGCAGTTGACACTCGCGCTATTTTGCGCGTCGCACTGTTTTGGGCAGTTTATCACTCGCGCTATTTTGCGCGTCGCACTGTTTTGTGCAGTTGACACTCGCGCTATTTTGCGCGTCGCACTGTTTTGTGCAGTTGATCACTCGCGTTATTTTGCGCGTCGCACTGTTTTGTGCAGTTCATCCCTCGCGCTATTTTGCGCGTCGCACTGTTTTGTACAGTTTATCACTCGCGCTATTTTACGCGTCGCCATGTTTTGTGCAGTTGACACGCGCTATTTTACGGGTCGCACTGTTTTGTGCAGTTTATCACTCGCCCTATTTTGCGCGTCGCACTGTTTTGTGCAGTTGGCACTCGCGCTATTTTGCGCGTCGCACTGTTTTGGGCAGTTTATCACTCGCGCTATTTTGCGCGTGGCACTGTTTTGTGCAGTTGACACACGAATATTTTGCGCGTCGCACTTTTTTGTGCAGTTCATCACTCGCGCTATTTTGCACGTCGCACTATTTTGTGCAGTTGGCACTCGCGCTATTTTGCGCGTTGCACTGTTTTGTGCAGTTTTTCACTCGCGCTATTTTGCGCGTCGCACTGTTTTGTGCAGTTGACACACACGTTATTTTGCGCGTCGCACTTTTTGTGCAGTTGACACTCACGCTATTTTGCGCATCGCACCGTTTTGTGCAGTTTATCACTCGCGCTATTTTCCGGGTCGCACTGTTTTGTGCAGTTTATCACTCGCGCTATTTTGCGCGTCGCACTGTTTTGTGCTGTTGACACTCGCGCTATTTTACGCGTCGCACTGTTTTGTGCAGTTTATCACTCGCGCTATTTTAGGCGTCGCCATGTTTTGTGCAGTTGACACTCGCGCTATTTTGCGTGTCGCACTGTTTTGTGCAGTTTATGACTCGCGCTATTTTGCGTGTCGCACTGTTTTGTGCAGTTGACACTCGCGCTATTTTGCGCGTCGCACTGTTTTGTGCAGTTTATCACTCGCGCTATTTTGCGCGTCGCATTGTTTTGTGCAGTTGACACTCGCGCTATTTTGCGCGTCGCACTGTTTTGTGCAGTTGATCACTCGCGTTATTTTGCGCGTCGCACTGTTTTGTGCAGTTCATCACTCGCGCTATTTTGCGCGTCGCACTGTTTTGTACAGTTTATCACTTGCGCTATTTTACGCGTCGCCATGTTTTGTGCAGTTGACACGCGCTATTTTGCGGGTCGCACTGTTTTGTGCAGTTTATCACTCGCGCTATTTTGCGCGTCGCACTGTTTTGTGCAGTTGGCACTCGCGCTATTTTGCGCGTCGCACTGTTTTGGGCAGTTTATCACTCGCGCTATTTTGCGCGTGGCACTGTTTTGTGCAGTAGACACACGAATATTTTGCGCGTCGCACTTTTTTGTGCAGTTCATCACCCGCGCTATTTTGCACGTCGCACTATTTTGTGCAGTTGGCACTCGCGCTATTTTGCGCGTCGCACTGTTTTGTGCAGTTTTTCACTCACGCTATTTTGCGCGTCGCACTGTTTTGTGCAGTTGACACACACGTTATTTTGCGCGTCGCACTTTTTTGTGCAGTTGACACTTACGCTATTTTGCGCATCGCACCGTTTTGTGCTGTTTATCACTCGCGCTATTTTGCGGGTCGCACTGTTTTGTGCAGTTTTTCACTCGCGCTATTTTGCGCATCGCACTGTTTTGTGCAGTTGACACGCGCTATTTTGCGTGTCGCACTGTTTTGTGCAGTTTATCACTCGCGCTATTTTGCGCGTCGCACTGTTTTGTGCAGTAGACACTCGCGTTATTTTGCGCGTCGCACTGTTTTGGGCAGTTTATCACTCGCGCTTTTTTGCGCGTCGCACTGTTTTGTGCAGTTGACACTCGCGCTATTTTCCGCGTCGCACTGTTTTGTGCAGTTTATCACTCGCGCTATTTTAGGCGTCGCCATGTTTTGTGCAGTTGACACTCGCGCTGTTTTGCGTGTCGCACTGTTTTGTGCAGTTTATCACTCGCGCTATTTTGCGTGTCGCACTGTTTTGTGCAGTTGACACTCGCGCTATTTTGCGCGTCGCACTGTTTTGGGCAGTTTATCACTCGCGCTATTTTGCGCGTCGCACTGTTTTGTGCAGTTGACACTCGCGCTATTTTGCGCGTCGCACTGTTTTGTGCAGTTGATCACTCGCGTTATTTTGCGCGTCGCACTGTTTTGTGCTGTTCATCACTCGCGCTATTTTGCGCGTCGCACTGTTTTGTACAGTTTATCACTCGCGCTATTTTACGCGTCGCCATGTTTTGTGCAGTTGACACGCGCTATTTTACGGGTCGCACTGTTTTGTGCAGTTTATCACTCGCGCTATTTTGCGCGTCGCACTGTTTTGTGCAGTTGGCACTCGCGCTATTTTGCGCGTCGCACTGTTTTGGGCAGTTTATCACTCGCGCTATTTTGCGCGTGGCACTGTTTTGTGCAGTTGACACACGAATATTTTGCGCGTCGCACTTTTTTGTGCAGTTCATCACTCGCGCTATTTTGCGCGTCGCACTATTTTGTGCAGTTGGCACTCGCGCTATTTTGCGCGTCGCACTGTTTTGTGCAGTTTTTCACTCGCGCTATTTTGCGCGTCGCACTGTTTTGTGCAGTTGACACACACGTTATTTTGCGCGTCGCACTTTTTTGTGCAGTTGACACTCACGCTATTTTGCGCATCGCACCGTTTTGTGCAGTTTATCACTCGCGCTATTTTCCGGGTCGCACTGTTTTGTGCAGTTTTTCAACTCGCGCTATTTTGCGCATCGCACTGTTTTGTGCAGTTGACACGCGCTATTTTGCGTGTTGCACTGTTTTGTGCAGTTCATCACTCGCGCTATTTTGCGCGTCGCACTGTTTTGTGCAGTTTATCACTCGCGCTATTTTAGGCGTCGCCATGTTTTGTGCAGTTGACACTCGCGCTATTTTGCGTGTCGCACTGTTTTGTGCAGTTTATCACTCGCGCTATTTTGCGGTCGCACTGTTTTGTGCAGTTGACACTCGCGCTATTTTGCGCGTCGCACTGTTTTGGGCAGTTTATCACTCGCGCTATTTTGCGCGTCGCACCGTTTTGTGCAGTTTATCACTCGCGCTATTTTTCGGGTCGCACTGTTTTGTGCAGTTTTTCACTAGCGCAATTTTGCGCATCGCACTGTTTTGTGCAGTTGACACGCGCTATTTTGCGTGTCGTACTGTTTTGTGCAGTTCATCACTCGCGCTATTTTGCGCGTCGCACTGTTTTGTGCAGTAGACACTCGCGCTATTTTGCGCGTCGCACTGTTTTGTGCAGTAGACACTCGCGCTATTTTGCGCGTCGCACTGTTTTGGGCAGTTTATCACTCGCGCTATTTTGCGAGTCGCACTGTTTTGTGCAGTTGACACTCGCGCTATTTTGCGCGTCGCACTGTTTTGTGGAGTTTATCACTCGCGCACTTTTAGGCGTCGCCATGTTTTGTGCAGTTGACACTCGCGCTATTTTGCGTGTCGCACTGTTTTGTGCAGTTTATCACTCGCGCTATTTTGCGGGTCGCACTGTTTTGTGCAGTTGACACTCGCGCTATTTTGCGCGTCGCACTGTTTTGGGCAGTTTATCACTCGCGCTATTTTGCGCGTCGCACTATTTTGGGCAGTTTATCACTCGCGCTATTTTGCGCGTCGCACTGTTTTGTGCAGTTGACACTCGCGCTATTTTACGCGTCGCACTGTTTTGTGCAGTTTATCACTCGCGCTATTTTAGGCGTCGCCATGTTTTGTGCAGTTGACACTCGCGCTATTTTGCGTGTCGCACTGTTTTGTGCAGTTTATCACTCGCGCTATTTTGCGTGTCGCACTGTTTTGTGCAGTTGACACTCGCGCTATTTTGCGCGTCGCACTGTTTTGGGCAGTTTATCACTCGCGCTATTTTGCGCGTCGCACTGTTTTGTGCAGTTGACACTCGCGCTATTTTGCGCGTCGCACTGTTTTGTGCAGTTGATCACTCGCGTTATTTTGCGCGTCGCACTGTTTTGTGCAGTTCATCACTCGCGCTATTTTGCGCGTCGCACTGTTTTGTACAGTTTATCACTCGCGCTATTTTACGCGTCGCCATGTTTTGTGCAGTTGACACGCGCTATTTTACGGGTCGCACTGTTTTGTGCAGTTTATCACTCGCGCTATTTTGCGCGTCGCACTGTTTTGTGCAGTTGGCACTCGCGCTATTTTGCGCGTCGCACTGTTTTGGGCAGTTTATCACTCGCGCTATTTTGCGCGTGGCACTGTTTTGTGCAGTTGACACACGAATATTTTGCGCGTCGCACTTTTTTGTGCAGTTCATCACTCGCGCTATTTTGCGCGTCGCACTATTTTGTGCAGTTGGCACTCGCGCTATTTTGCGCGTCGCACTGTTTTGTGCAGTTTTTCACTCGCGCTATTTTGCGCGTCGCACTGTTTTGTGCGGTTGACACACACGGTATTTTGCGCGTCGCACTTTTTTGTACAGTTGACACTCACGCTATTTTGCGCATCGCACCGTTTTGTGCAGTTTATCACTCGCGCTATTTTCCGGGGTCGCACTGTTTTGTGCAGTTTTTCACTCGCGCAATTTTGCGCATCGCACTGTTTTGTGCAGTTGACACGCGCTATTTTGCGTGTCGCACTGTTTTGTGCAGTTCATCACTCGCGCTATTTTGCGCGTCGCACTGTTTTGTGCAGTAGACACTCGCGCTATTTTGCGCGTCGCACTGTTTTGGGCAGTTTATCACTCGCGCTATTTTGTGCGTCGCACTGTTTTGTGCAGTTGACACTCGCGCTATTTTGCGCGTCGCACTGTTTTGTGCAGTTTATCACTCGCGCTATTTTAGGCGTCGCCATGTTTTGTGCAGTTGACACTCGCGCTATTTTGCTTGTCGCACTGTTTTGTGCAGTTTATCACTCGCGCTATTTTGCGGTCGCACTGTTTTGTGCAGTTGACACTCGCGCTATTTTGCGCGTCGCACTGTTTTGGGCAGTTTATCACTCGCGCTATTTTGCGCGTCGCACTGTTTTGTGCAGTTGACACACGAATATTTTGCGCGTCGCACTTTTTTGTGCAGTTCATCACTCGCGCTATTTTGCGCGTCGCACTATTTTGTGCAGTTGGCACTCGCGCTATTTTGCGCGTCGCACTGTTTTTTGCAGTTGACACACACGTTATTTTGCGCGTCGCACTTTTTTGTGCAGTTGACACTCACGCTATTTTGCGCATCGCACCGTTTTGTGCAGTTTATCACTCGCGCTATTTTGCGGGTCGCACTGTTTTGTGCAGTTTTTCACTCGCGCTATTTTGCGCATCGCACTGTTTGGTGCAGTTGACACGCGCTATTTTGCGTGTCGCACTGTTTTGTGCAGTTTATCACTCGCGCTATTTTGCGCGTCGCATTGTTTTGTGCAATAGACACTCGCGCTATTTTGCGCGTCGCACTGTTTTGGGCAGTTTATCACTCGCGCTATTTTGCGCGTCGCACTGTTTTGTGCAGTTGACACTCGCGCTATTTTGCGCGTCGCACTGTTTTGTGCAGGTTGTCACTCGCGCACTTTTAGGCGTCGCCATGTTTTGTGCAGTTGACACTCGCGCTATTTTGCGTGTCGCACTGTTTTGTGCAGTTTATCACTCGCGCTATTTTGCGGGTCGCACTGTTTTGTGCAGTTGACACTCGCGCTATTTTGCGCGTCCCACTGTTTTGGGCAGTTTATCACTCGCGCTATTTTGCGCGTCGCACTGTTTTGGGCAGTTTATCACTCGCGCTATTTTGCGCGTCGCACTGTTTTGTGCAGTTGACACTCCCGCTATTTTGCGCGTCGCATTGTTTTGTGCAGTTGATCACTCGCGTTATTTTGCGCGTCGCACTGTTTTGTGCAGTTCATCACTCGCGCTATTTTGCGCGTCGCACTGTTTTGTGCAGTTTATCACTCGCGCTATTTTACGCGTCGCCATGTTTTGTGCAGTTGACACGCGCTATTTTGCGGGTCGCACTGTTTTGTGCAGTTTATCACTCGCGCTATTTTGCGCGTCGCACTGTTTTGTGCAGTTGGCACTCGCGCTATTTTGCGCGTCGCACTGTTTTGGGCAGTTTATCACTGGCGCTATTTTGCGCGTCGCACTGTTTTGTGCAGTTGACACTCGCACTATTTTGCATGTCGCACTGTTTTGCGCAGTTTATTACTCGCGTTATTTTGCGCGTCGCACTGTTTTGTGCAGTTTATCGCTCGTGCTATTTTGCGCGTGGCACTGTTTTGTGCAGTTGACACTCGCGTTATTTTGCGCGTCGCACTGTTTTGTGCAGTTGAAACTCACGCTATTTTGCGCGTCGCACCGTTTTGTGTAGTTTATCACTCGCGCTATTTTTCGCGTCGCACTGTTTTGTGCAGTTGACAGGCGCTATTTTGCGGGTCGCACTATTTTGTGCAGTTTATCACTCGCGCTATTTTGCGCGTCGCACTGTTTTGTGCAGTTGACACTCGCGCTATTTTGCGCGTCGCACTGTTTTGGGCAGTTTATCACTCGCGCTATTTTGCGCGTCGCACTGTTTTGTGCAGTTGACACTCGCGCAATTTTGCGCGTCGCACTGTTTTGTGCAGTTCATCACTCGCGCTATTTTGCACGTCGCACTGTTTTGTGCAGTTGACACTCGCGCTATTTTGCGCGTCGCACTGTTTTGTGCAGTTTATCACTCGCGGTATTTTGCGCGTCGCACTGTACACTCGCGTTATTTTGCGCATCGCACTGTTTTGTGCAGTTTATCACTCGCGCTATTTTGCGGGTCGACCTGTTTTGTGCAGTTGACACTCGCGCTATTTTGCGCGTCGCACTGTTTTGGGTAGTTTATCACTCGCGCTATTTTGCGCGTCGCACTGTTTTGTGCAGTTGACACTCGCGCTATTTTGCGCGTCGCACTGTTTTGTGCAGTTGATCACTCGCCTTATTTTGCGCGTCGCACTGTTATGTGCAGTTCATCACTCGCGCTATTTTGCGCGTCGCACTGTTTTGTGCAGTTTACCACTCGCGCTATTTTACGCGTCGCCATGTTTTGTGCAGTTGACACGCGCTATTTTGCGGGTCGCACTGTTTTGTGCAGTTGACACTCGTGCTATTTTGCGCGTCGCACTATTTTGGGCAGTTTATCACTCGCGCTATTTTGCGCGTCGCACTGTTTTGTGCAGTTGACACTCGCGCTATTTTGCGCGTCGCACTGTTTTGTGCAGTTCATCACTCGCGCTATTTTGCGCGTCGCACTGTTTTGTGCAGTTGACACCCGCGCTATTTTGCGCGTCGCACTGTTTTGTGCAGTTTTTCACCCGGCTATTTTGCGCGTCGCACTGTTTTGTGCAGTTTATCACTCGCGCTATATTGCGCGTCGCACTGTTTTGCGCAGTTGACACTCGCGCTATTTTGCGCGTCGCACTGTTTTGTGCAGTTTATCACTCGCGCTATTTTGCTTGTCGCACTGTTTTGTGCAGTTGACACTCGCGCTATTTTGCGCGTCGCACTGTTTTGTGCAGTTGATCACTCGCCTTATTTTGCGCGTCGCACTGTTTTGTGCAGTTCATCACTCGCGCTATTTTGCGCGTCGCACTGTTTTGTGCAGTTTATCACTCGCGCTATTTTACGCGTCGCCATGTTTTGTGCAGTTGACACGCGCTATTTTGCGGGTCGCACTGTTTTGTGCAGTTTATCACTCGCGCTATTTTGCGCGTCGCACTGTTTTGTGCAGTTGACACTCGCGCTATTTTGCGCGTCGCACTGTTCTGTGCAGTTGACACTCGCGCTATTTTGCGCGTCGCACTGTTTTGTACAGTTTATCACTCGCGCTATTTTGCGCGTCGCACTGTACACTCGCGTTATTTTGCACGTCGCACTGTTTTGTGAAGTTTATCACTCGCGCTATTTTGCGCGTCGCACTGTTTTGGGCAGTTTATCACTCGCGCTATTTTGCGCGTCGCACTGTTTTGTGCAGTTGACACACGAATATTTTGCGCGTCGCACTTTTTTGTGCAGTTCATCACTCGCGCTATTTTGCGCGTCGCACTATTTTGTGCAGTTGGCACTCGCGCTATTTTGCGCGTCGCACTGTTTTGTGCAGTTGACACACGTTATTTTGCGCGTCGCACTTTTTTGTGCAGTTGACACTCACGCTATTTTGCGCATCGCACCGTTTTGTGCAGTTTATCACTCGCGCTATTTTGCGGGTCGCACTGTTTTGTGCAGTTTTTCCCTCGCGCTATTTTGCGCATCGCACTGTTTGGTGCAGTTGACACGCGCTATTTTGCGGGTCGCACTGTTTTGTGCAGTTTATCACTCGCGCTATTTTGCGCGTCGCATTGTTTTGTGCAATAGACACTCGCGCTATTTTGCGCGTCGCACTGTTTTGGGCAGTTTATCACTCGCGCTATTTTGCGCGTCGCACTGTTTTGTGCAGTTGACACTCCCGCTATTTTGCGCGTCGCATTGTTTTGTGCAGTTGATCACTCGCGTTATTTTGCGCGTCGCACTGTTTTGTGCAGTTCATCACTCGCGCTATTTTGCGCGTCGCACTGTTTTGTGCAGTTTATCACTCGCGCTATTTTACGCGTCGCCATGTTTTGTGCAGTTGACACGCGCTATTTTGCGGGTCGCACTGTTTTGTGCAGTTTATCACTCGCGCTATTTTGCGCGTCGCACTGTTTTGTGCAGTTGGCACTCGCGCTATTTTGCGCGTCGCACTGTTTTGGGCAGTTTATCACTGGCGCTATTTTGCGCGTCGCACTGTTTTGTGCAGTTGACACTCGCACTATTTTGCGTGTCGCACTGTTTTGCGCAGTTTATTACTCGCGTTATTTTGCGCGTCGCACTGTTTTGTGCAGTTTATCGCTCGTGCTATTTTGCGCGTGGCACTGTTTTGTGCAGTTGACACTCGCGTTATTTTGCGCGTCGCACTGTTTTGTGCAGTTGAAACTCACGCTATTTTGCGCGTCGCACCGTTTTGTGTAGTTTATCACTCGCGCTATTTTTCGCGTCGCACTGTTTTGTGCAGTTGACACGCGCTATTTTGCGGGTCGCACTGTTTTGTGCAGTTTATCACTCGCGCTATTTTGCGCGTCGCACTGTTTTGTGCAGTTGACACTCGCGCTATTTTGCGCGTCGCACTGTTTTGGGCAGTTTATCACCCGCGCTATTTTGCGCGTCGCACTGTTTTGTGCAGTTGACACTCGCGCAATTTTGCGCGTCGCGCTGTTTTGTGCAGTTCATCACTCGCGCTATTTTGCGCGTCGCACTGTTTTGTGCAGTTTATCACTCGCGCTATTTTGCGCGTCGCACTGTACACTCGCGTTATTTTGCGCGTCGCACTGTTTTGTGCAGTTTATCACTCGCGCTATTTTGCGGGTCGCACTGTTTTGTGCAGTTGACACTCGCGCTATTTTGCGCGTCGCACTGTTTTGGGTAGTTTATCACTCGCGCTATTTTGCGCGTCGCACTGTTTTGTGCAGTTGACACTCGCGCTATTTTGCGCGTCGCACTGTTTTGTGCAGTTGATCAGTCGCCTTATTTTGCGCGTCGCACTGTTATGTGCAGTTCATCACTCGCGCTATTTTGCGCGTCGCACTGTTTTGTGCAGTTTATCACTCGCGCTATTTTACGCGTCGCCATGTTTTGTGCAGTTGACACGCGCTATTTTGCGGGTCGCACTGTTTTGTGCAGTTGACACTCGCGCTATTTTGCGCGTCGCACTGTTTTGGGCAGTTTATCACTCGCGCTATTTTGCGCGTCGCACTGTTTTGTGCAGTTGACACTCGCGCTATTTTGCGCGTCGCACTGTTTTGTGCAGTTCATCACGCGCGCTATTTTGCGCGTCGCACTGTTTTGTGCAGTTGACACCCGCGCTATTTTGCGCGTCGCACTGTTTTGTGCAGTTTTTCACTCGGGCTATTTTGCGCGTCGCACTGTTTTGTGCAGTTTATCACTCGCGCTATATTGCGCGTCGCACTGTTTTGTGCAGTTGACACTCGCGCTATTTTGCGCGTCGCACTGTTTTGTGCAGTTCATCACTCGCGCTATTTTGCGCGTCGCACTGTTTTGTGCAGTTTATCACTCGCGCTATTTTGCGCGTCGCACTGTACACTCGCGTTATTTTGCGCGTCGCACTGTTTTGTGCAGTTTATCACTCGCGCTATTTTGCGGGTCGCACTGTTTTGTGCAGTTGACACTCGCGCTATTTTGCGCGTCGCACTGTTTTGGGTAGTTTATCACTCGCGCTATTTTGCGCGTCGCACTGTTTTGTGCAGTTGACACTCGCGCTATTTTGCGCGTCGCACTGTTTTGTGCAGTTGATCACTCGCCTTATTTTGCGCGTCGCACTGTTATGTGCAGTTCATCACTCGCGCTATTTTGCACGTCGCACTGTTTTGTGCAGTTTATCACTCGCGCTATTTTACGCGTCGCCATGTTTTGTGCAGTTGACACGCGCTATTTTGCGGGTCGCACTGTTTTGTGCAGTTGACACTCGCGCTATTTTGCGCGTCGCACTGTTTTGGGCAGTTTATCACTCGCGCTATTTTGCGCGTCGCACTGTTTTGTGCAGTTGACACTCGCGCTATTTTGCGCGTCGCACTGTTTTGTGCAGTTCATCACTCGCGCTATTTTGCGCGTCGCACTGTTTTGTGCAGTTGACACCCGCGCTATTTTGCGCGTCGCACTGTTTTGTGCAGTTTTTCACTCGGGCTATTTTGCGCGTCGCACTGTTTTGTGCAGTTTATCACTCGCGCTATATTGCGCGTCGCACTGTTTTGTGCAGTTGACACTCGCGCTATTTTGCGCGTCGCACTGTTTTGTGCAGTTTATCACTCGCGCTATTTTGCGCGTCGCACTGTTTTGTGCAGTTGATCACTCGCCTTATTTTGCGCGTCGCACTGTTTTGTGCAGTTCATCACTCGCGCTATTTTGCGCGTCGCACTGTTTTGTGCAGTTTATCACTCGCGCTATTTTACGCGTCGCCATGTTTTGTGCAGTTGACACGCGCTATTTTGCGGGTCGCACTGTTTTGTGCAGTTTATCACTCGCGCTATTTTGCGCGTCGCACTGTTTTGTGCAGTTGACACTCGCGCTATTTTGCGCGTCGCACTGTTTTGGGCAGTTTATCACTCGCGCTATTTTGCGCGTCGCACTGTTTTGTGCAGTTGACACTCGCGCTATTTTGCGCGTCGCACTGTTCTGTGCAGTTGACACTCGCGCTATTTTGCGCGTCGCACTGTTTTGTACAGTTTATCACTCGCGCTATTTTGCGCGTCGCACTGTACACTCGCGTTATTTTGCGCGTCGCACTGTTTTGTGAAGTTTATCACTCGCGCTATTTTGCGCGTCGCACTGTTTTGTGCAGTTGACACTCGCGCTATTTTGCGCCTCGCACTGTTTTGTGCAGTTTATCACTCGCGCTATTTTACGCGTCGCCATGTTTTGTGCAGTTGACACGCGCTATTTTGCGGGTCGCACTGTTTTGTGCAGTTTATCACTCGCGCTATTTTGCGCGTCGCACTGTTTTGTGCAGTTCATCACTCGCGCTATTTTGCGCGTCTCACTGTTTTGTGCAGTTTTTCACTCGTGCTATTTTGCGCGTCGCACTGTTTTGTGCAGTTGACAATCGCGCTATTTTGCGCGTCGCACTGTTTTACGCAGTTTATTACTCGCGTTATTTTGCGCGTCGCACTGTTTTGTGCAGTTGACACTCGCGTTATTTTGCGCGTCGCACTGTTTTGTGCAGTTCATCACTCGCGCTATTTTGCGCGTGGCACTATTTTGTGCAGTTGACACACGAATATTTTGCGCGTCGCACTTTTTTGTGCAGTTCATCACTCGCGATATTTTGCGCGTCGCACTATTTTGTGCAGTTGGCACTCGCGCTATTTTGCGCGTCGCACTGTTTTGTGCAGTTTTTCACTCGCGCTATTTTGCGCGTCGCACTGTTTTGTGCAGTTGACACACACGTTATTTTGCGCGTCGCAATTTTTTGTGCAGTTGACACTCACGCTATTTTGCGCATCGCACCGTTTTGTGCAGTTTATCACTCGAGCTATTTTGCGGGTCGCACTGTTTTGTGCAGTTTTTCACTCGCGCTATTTTGCGCATCGCACTGTTTTGTGCAGTTGACACGCGCTATTTTGCGTGTCGCACTATTTTGTGCAGTTTATCACTCGCGCTATTTTGCGCGTCGCACTGTTTTGTGCAGTAGACACTCGCGCTATTTTGCGGGTCGCACTGTTTTGGGCAGTTTATCACTCGCGCTATTTTGCGCGTCGCACTGTTTTGTGCAGTTTATCACTCGCCTATTTTGCGGGTCGCACTGTTTTGTGCAGTTGACACTCGCGCTATTTTGCGCGTCGCACTGTTTTGGGCAGTTTATCACTCGCGCTATTTTGCGCGTCGCACTCTTTTGTGCAGTTGACACTCGCGCTATTTTGCGCGTCGCACTGTTTTGTGCAGTTGATCACTCGCGTTATTTTGCGCGTCGCACTGTTTTGTGCAGTTCATCACTCGCGATATTTTGCGCGTCGCACTGTTTTGTGCAGTTGACACTCGCGCTATTTTGCGCGTCGCACTGTTTTGTGCAGTTTTTCACTCGTGCTATTTGGCGCGTCGCACTGTTTTGTGCAGTTGACAATCGCGCTATTTTGCGCGTCGCACTGTTTTACGCAGTTTATTACTCGCGTTATTTTGCGCGTCGCACTGTTTTGTGCAGTTGGCACTCGCGCTATTTTGCGCGTCGCACTGTTTTGTGCAGTTGATCACTCGCATTATTTTGCGCGTCGCACTGTTTTGTGCAGTTCATCACTCGCGCTATTTTGCGCATCGCACTGTTTTGTGCAGTTTATCACTCGCGCTATTTTACGCGTCGCCATGATTTGTGCAGTTGACACGCGCTATTTTGCGGGTCGCACTGTTTTGTGCAGTTTATCACTCGCGCTATTTTGCGCGTCGCACTGTTTTGTGCAGTTGACACTCGCGCTATTTTGCGCGTCGCACTGTTTTGGGCAGTTTATCACTCGCGCTATTTTGCGCGTCGCACTGTTTTGTGCAGTTGACACTCGCGCAATTTTGCGCGTCGCACTGTTTTGTGCAGTTCATCACTCGCGCTATTTTGCGCGTCGCACTGTTTTGTGCAGTTGATCACTCGCATTATTTTGCGCGTCGCACTGTTTTGTGCAGTTCATCACTCGCGCTATTTTGCGCATCGCACTGTTTTGTGCAGTTTATCACTCGCGCTATTTTACGCGTCGCCATGATTTGTGCAGTTGACACGCGCTATTTTGCGGGTCGCACTGTTTTGTGCAGTTTATCACTCGCGCTATTTTGCGCGTCGCACTGTTTTGTGCAGTTGACACTCGCGCAATTTTGCGCGTCGCACTGTTTTGTGCAGTTTATCACTCGCGCTATTTTGCGGGTCGCACTGTTTTGTGCAGTTGACACTCGCGCTATTTTGCGCGTCGCACTGTTTTGGGTAGTTTATCACTCGCGCTATTTTGCGCGTCGCACTGTTTTGTGCAGTTGACACTCGCGCTATTTTGCGCGTCGCACTGTTTTGTGCAGTTGATCACTCGCCTTATTTTGCGCGTCGCACTGTTATGTGCAGTTCATCACTCGCGCTATTTTGCGCGTCGCACTGTTTTGTGCAGTTTATCACTCGCGCTATTTTACCCGTCGCCATGTTTTGTGCAGTTGACACGCGCTATTTTGCGGCTCGCACTGTTTTGTGCAGTTGACACTCGCGCTATTTTGCGCGTCGCACTGTTTTGGGCAGTTTATCACTCGCGCTATTTTGCGCGTCGCACTGTTTTGTGCAGTTGACACTCGCGCTATTTTGCGCGTCGCACTGTTTTGTGCAGTTGACACTCGCGCTATTTTGCGCGTCGCACTGTTTTGTGCAGTTCATCACTCGCGCTATTTTGCGCGTCGCACTGTTTTGTGCAGTTGACACCCGCGCTATTTTGCGCGTCGCACTGTTTTGTGCAGTTTTTCACTCGGGCTATTTTGCGCGTCGCACTGTTTTGTGCAGTTTATCACTCGCGCTATATTGCGCGTCGCACTGTTTTGTGCAGTTGACACTCGCGCTATTTTGCGCGTCGCACTGTTTTGTGCAGTTTATCACTCGCGCTATTTTGCGCGTCGCACTGTTTTGTGCAGTTGATCACTCGCCTTATTTTGCGCGTCGCACTGTTTTGTGCAGTTCATCACTCGCGCTATTTTGCGCGTCGCACTGTTTTGTGCAGTTTATCACTCGCGCTATTTTACGCGTCGCCATGTTTTGTGCAGTTGACACGCGCTATTTTGCGGGTCGCACTGTTTTGTGCAGTTTATCACTCGCGCTATTTTGCGCGTCGCACTGTTTTGTGCAGTTGACACTCGCGCTATTTTGCGCGTCGCACTGTTTTGGGCAGTTTATCACTCGCGCTATTTTGCGCGTCGCACTGTTTTGTGCAGTTGACACTCGCGCAATTTTGCGCGTCGCACTGTTTTGTGCAGTTCATCACTCGCGCTATTTTGCGCGTCGCACTGTTTTGTGCAGTTGATCACTCGCATTATTTTGCGCGTCGCACTGTTTTGTGCAGTTCATCACTCGCGCTATTTTGCGCATCGCACTGTTTTGTGCAGTTTATCACTCGCGCTATTTTACGCGTCGCCATGATTTGTGCAGTTGACACGCGCTATTTTGCGGGTCGCACTGTTTTGTGCAGTTTATCACTCGCGCTATTTTGCGCGTCGCACTGTTTTGTGCAGTTGACACTCGCGCAATTTTGCGCGTCGCACTGTTTTGTGCAGTTTATCACTCGCGCTATTTTGCGGGTCGCACTGTTTTGTGCAGTTGACACTCGCGCTATTTTGCGCGTCGCACTGTTTTGGGTAGTTTATCACTCGCGCTATTTTGCGCGTCGCACTGTTTTGTGCAGTTGATCACTCGCCTTATTTTGCGCGTCGCACTGTTATGTGCAGTTCATCACTCGCGCTATTTTGCGCGTCGCACTGTTTTGTGCAGTTTATCACTCGCGCTATTTTACGCGTCGCCATGTTTTGTGTAGTTGACACGCGCTATTTTGCGGCTCGCACTGTTTTGTGCAGTTGACACTCGCGCTATTTTGCGCGTCGCACTGTTTTGGGCAGTTTATCACTCGCGCTATTTTGCGCGTCGCACTGTTTTGTGCAGTTGACACTCGCGCTATTTTGCGCGTCGCACTGTTTTGTGCAGTTCATCACTCGCGCTATTTTGCGCGTCGCACTGTTTTGTGCAGTTTATCACTCGCGCTATTTTACGCGTCGCCATGTTTTGTGCAGTTGACACGCGCTATTTTGCGGGTCGCACTGTTTTGTGCAGTTTATCACTCGCGCTATTTTGCGCGTCGCACTGTTTTGTGCAGTTGACACTCGCGCTATTTGCGCGTCGCACTGTTTTGGGCAGTTTATCACTCGCACTATTTTGCGCGTCGCACTGTTTTGTGCAGTTGACACTCGCGCAATTTTTGCGCGTCGCACTGTTTTGTGCAGTTCATCACTCGCGCTATTTTGCGCGTCGCACTGTTTTGTGCAGTTGATCACTCGCATTATTTTGCGCGTCGCACTGTTTTGTGCAGTTCATCACTCGCGCTATTTTGCGCATCGCACTGTTTTGTGCAGTTTATCACTCCGCGCTATTTTACGCGTCGCCATGATTTGTGCAGTTGACACGCGCTATTTTGCGGGTCGCACTGTTTTGTGCAGTTTATCACTCGCGCTATTTGCGCGTCGCACTGTTTTGTGCAGTTGACACTCGCGCAATTTTGCGCGTCGCACTGTTTTGTGCAGTTTATCACTCGCGCTATTTTGCGGGTCGCACTGTTTTGTGCAGTTGACACTCGCTGCTATTTTGCGCGTCGCACTGTTTTGGGTAGTTTATCACTCGCTCTATTTTGCGCGTCGCACTGTTTTGTGCAGTTGACACTCGCGCTATTTTGCGCGTCGCACTGTTTTGTGCAGTTGATCACTCGCCTTATTTTGCGCGTCGCACTGTTATGTGCAGTTCATCACTCGCGCTATTTTGCGCGTCGCACTGTTTTGTGCAGTTTATCACTCGCGCTATTTTACCCGTCGCCATGTTTTGTGCAGTTGACACGCGCTATTTTGCGGCTCGCACTGTTTTGTGCAGTTGACACTCGCGCTATTTTGCGCGTCGCACTGTTTTGGGCAGTTTATCACTCGCGCTATTTTGCGCGTCGCACTGTTTTGTGCAGTTGACACTCGCGCTATTTTGCGCGTCGCACTGTTTTGTGCAGTTGACACTCGCGCTATTTTGCGCGTCGCACTGTTTTGTGCAGTTCATCACTCGCGCTATTTTGCGCGTCGCACTGTTTTGTGCAGTTGACACCCGCGCTATTTTGCGCGTCGCACTGTTTTGTGCAGTTTTTCACTCGGGCTATTTTGCGCGTCGCACTGTTTTGTGCAGTTTATCACTCGCGCTATATTGCGCGTCGCACTGTTTTGTGCAGTTGACACTCGCGCTATTTTGCGCGTCGCACTGTTTTGTGCAGTTTATCACTCGCGCTATTTTGCGCGTCGCACTGTTTTGTGCAGTTGATCACTCGCCTTATTTTGCGCGTCGCACTGTTTTGTGCAGTTCATCACTCGCGCTATTTTGCGCGTCGCACTGTTTTGTGCAGTTTATCACTCGCGCTATTTTACGCGTCGCCATGTTTTGTGCAGTTGACACGCGCTATTTTGCGGGTCGCACTGTTTTGTGCAGTTTATCACTCGCGCTATTTTGCGCGTCGCACTGTTTTGTGCAGTTGACACTCGCGCTATTTTGCGCGTCGCACTGTTTTGGGCAGTTTATCACTCGCGCTATTTTGCGCGTCGCACTGTTTTGTGCAGTTGACACTCGCGCAATTTTGCGCGTCGCACTGTTTTGTGCAGTTCATCACTCGCGCTATTTTGCGCGTCGCACTGTTTTGTGCAGTTGATCACTCGCATTATTTTGCGCGTCGCACTGTTTTGTGCAGTTCATCACTCGCGCTATTTTGCGCATCGCACTGTTTTGTGCAGTTTATCACTCGCGCTATTTTACGCGTCGCCATGATTTGTGCAGTTGACACGCGCTATTTTGCGGGTCGCACTGTTTTGTGCAGTTTATCACTCGCGCTATTTTGCGCGTCGCACTGTTTTGTGCAGTTGACACTCGCGCAATTTTGCGCGTCGCACTGTTTTGTGCAGTTTATCACTCGCGCTATTTTGCGGGTCGCACTGTTTTGTGCAGTTGACACTCGCGCTATTTTGCGCGTCGCACTGTTTTGGGTAGTTTATCACTCGCGCTATTTTGCGCGTCGCACTGTTTTGTGCAGTTGACACTCGCGCTATTTTGCGCGTCGCACTGTTTTGTGCAGTTGATCACTCGCCTTATTTTGCGCGTCGCACTGTTATGTGCAGTTCATCACTCGCGCTATTTTGCGCGTCGCACTGTTTTGTGCAGTTTATCACTCGCGCTATTTTACGCGTCGCCATGATTTGTGCAGTTGACACGCGCTATTTTGCGGGTCGCACTGTTTTGTGCAGTTTATCACTCGCGCTATTTTGCGCGTCGCACTGTTTTGTGCAGTTGACACTCGCGCAATTTTGCGCGTCGCACTGTTTTGTGCAGTTTATCACTCGCGCTATTTTGCGGGTCGCACTGTTTTGTGCAGTTGACACTCGCGCTATTTTGCGCGTCGCACTGTTTTGGGTAGTTTATCACTCGCGCTATTTTGCGCGTCGCACTGTTTTGTGCAGTTGACACTCGCGCTATTTTGCGCGTCGCACTGTTTTGTGCAGTTGATCACTCGCCTTATTTTGCGCGTCGCACTGTTATGTGCAGTTCATCACTCGCGCTATTTTGCGCGTCGCACTGTTTTGTGCAGTTTATCACTCGCGCTATTTTACCCGTCGCCATGTTTTGTGCAGTTGACACGCGCTATTTTGCGGCTCGCACTGTTTTGTGCAGTTGACACTCGCGCTATTTTGCGCGTCGCACTGTTTTGGGCAGTTTATCACTCGCGCTATTTTGCGCGTCGCACTGTTTTGTGCAGTTGACACTCGCGCTATTTTGCGCGTCGCACTGTTTTGTGCAGTTGACACTCGCGCTATTTTGCGCGTCGCACTGTTTTGTGCAGTTCATCACTCGCGCTATTTTGCGCGTCGCACTGTTTTGTGCAGTTGACACCCGCGCTATTTTGCGCGTCGCACTGTTTTGTGCAGTTTTTCACTCGGGCTATTTTGCGCGTCGCACTGTTTTGTGCAGTTTATCACTCGCGCTATATTGCGCGTCGCACTGTTTTGTGCAGTTGACACTCGCGCTATTTTGCGCGTCGCACTGTTTTGTGCAGTTTATCACTCGCGCTATTTTGCGCGTCGCACTGTTTTGTGCAGTTGATCACTCGCCTTATTTTGCGCGTCGCACTGTTTTGTGCAGTTCATCACTCGCGCTATTTTGCGCGTCGCACTGTTTTGTGCAGTTTATCACTCGCGCTATTTTACGCGTCGCCATGTTTTGTGCAGTTGACAACGCCGCTATTTTGCGGGTCGCACTGTTTTGTGCAGTTTATCACTCGCGCTATTTTGCGCGTCGCACTGTTTTGTGCAGTTGACACTCGCGCTATTTTGCGCGTCGCACTGTTTTGGGCAGTTTATCACTCGCGCTATTTTGCGCGTCGCACTGTTTTGTGCAGTTGACACTCGCGCAATTTTGCGCGTCGCACTGTTTTGTGCAGTTCATCACTCGCGCTATTTTGCGCGTCGCACTGTTTTGTGCAGTTGATCACTCGCATTATTTTGCGCGTCGCACTGTTTTGTGCAGTTCATCACTCGCGCTATTTTGCGCATCGCACTGTTTTGTGCAGTTTATCACTCGCGCTATTTTACGCGTCGCCATGATTTGTGCAGTTGACACGCGCTATTTTGCGGGTCGCACTGTTTTGTGCAGTTTATCACTCGCGCTATTTTGCGCGTCGCACTGTTTTGTGCAGTTGACACTCGCGCAATTTTGCGCGTCGCACTGTTTTGTGCAGTTTATCACTCGCGCTATTTTGCGGGTCGCACTGTTTTGTGCAGTTGACACTCGCGCTATTTTGCGCGTCGCACTGTTTTGGGTAGTTTATCACTCGCGCTATTTTGCGCGTCGCACTGTTTTGTGCAGTTGACACTCGCGCTATTTTGCGCGTCGCACTGTTTTGTGCAGTTGATCACTCGCCTTATTTTGCGCGTCGCACTGTTATGTGCAGTTCATCACTCGCGCTATTTTGCGCGTCGCACTGTTTTGTGCAGTTTATCACTCGCGCTATTTTACGCGTCGCCATGTTTTGTGCAGTTGACACGCGCTATTTTGCGGCTCGCACTGTTTTGTGCAGTTGACACTCGCGCTATTTTGCGCGTCGCACTGTTTTGGGCAGTTTATCACTCGCGCTATTTTGCGCGTCGCACTGTTTTGTGCAGTTGACACTCGCGCTATTTTTGCGCGTCGCACTGTTTTGTGCAGTTGACACTCGCGCTATTTTGCGCGTCGCACTGTTTTGTGCAGTTCATCACTCGCGCTATTTTGCGCGTCGCACTGTTTTGTGCAGTTGACACCCGCGCTATTTTGCGCGTCGCACTGTTTTGTGCAGTTTTTCACTCGGGCTATTTTGCGCGTCGCACTGTTTTGTGCAGTTTATCACTCGCGCTATATTGCGCGTCGCACTGTTTTGTGCAGTTGACACTCGCGCTATTTTGCGCGTCGCACTGTTTTGTGCAGTTTATCACTCGCGCTATTTTGCGCGTCGCACTGTTTTGTGCAGTTGATCACTCGCCTTATTTTGCGCGTCGCACTGTTTTGTGCAGTTCATCACTCGCGCTATTTTGCGCGTCGCACTGTTTTGTGCAGTTTATCACTCGCGCTATTTTACGCGTCGCCATGTTTTGTGCACACGCGCTATTTTGCGGGTCGCACTGTTTTGTGCAGTTTATCACTCGCGCTATTTTGCGCGTCGCACTGTTTTGTGCAGTTGACACTCGCGCTATTTTGCGCGTCGCACTGTTTTTGGTGCAGTTTATCACTCGCGCTATTTTTGCGCGTCGCACTGTTTTGTGCAGTTGACACTCGCGCTATTTTGCGCGTCGCACTGTTCTGTGCAGTTGACACTCGCGCTATTTTGCGCGTCGCACTGTTTTGTACAGTTTATCACTCGCGCTATTTTGCGCGTCGCACTGTACACTCGCGTTATTTTGCGCGTCGCACTGTTTTGTGAAGTTTATCACTCGCGCTATTTTGCGCGTCGCACTGTTTTGGGCAGGTTTATCACTCGCGCTATTTTGCGCGTCGCACTGTTTTGTGCAGTTGACACTCGCGGTATTTTGCGCGTCGCACTGTTTTGTGCAGTTGATCACTCGCATTATTTTTGCGCGTCGCACTGTTTTGTGCAGTTCATCACTCGCGCTATTTTGCGCCTCGCACTGTTTTGTGCAGTTTATCACTCGCGCTATTTTACGCCGTCGCCATGTTTTGTGCAGTTGACACGCGCTATTTTGCGGGTCGCACTGTTTTGTGCAGTTTATCACTCGCGCTATTTTGCGCGTCGCACTGTTTTGTGCAGTTCATCACTCGCGCTATTTTTGCGCGTCGCACTGTTTTGTGCAGTTGATCACTCGCATTATTTTGCGCGTCGCACTGTTTTGTGCAGTTCATCACTCGCGCTATTTTGCGCATCGCACTGTTTTGTGCAGTTTATCACTCGCGCTATTTTACGCGTCGCCATGATTTGTGCAGTTGACACGCGCTATTTTGCGGGTCGCACTGTTTTGTGCAGTTTATCACTCGCGCTATTTTGCGCGTCGCACTGTTTTGTGCAGTTGACACTCGCGCAATTTTGCGCGTCGCACTGTTTTGTGCAGTTTATCACTCGCGCTATTTTGCGGGTCGCACTGTTTTGTGCAGTTGACACTCGCGCTATTTTGCGCGTCGCACTGTTTTGGGTAGTTTATCACTCGCGCTATTTTGCGCGTCGCACTGTTTTGTGCAGTTGACACTCGCGCTATTTTGCGCGTCGCACTGTTTTGTGCAGTTGATCACTCGCCTTATTTTGCGCGTCGCACTGTTATGTGCAGTTCATCACTCGCGCTATTTTGCGCGTCGCACTGTTTTGTGCAGTTTATCACTCGCGCTATTTTACGCGTCGCCATGTTTTGTGCAGTTGACACGCGCTATTTTGCGGCTCGCACTGTTTTGTGCAGTTGACACTCGCGCTATTTTGCGCGTCGCACTGTTTTGGGCAGTTTATCACTCGCGCTATTTTGCGCGTCGCACTGTTTTGTGCAGTTGACACTCGCGCTATTTTGCGCGTCGCACTGTTTTGTGCAGTTGACACTCGCGCTATTTTGCGCGTCGCACTGTTTTGTGCAGTTCATCACTCGCGCTATTTTGCGCGTCGCACTGTTTTGTGCAGTTGACACCCGCGCTATTTTGCGCGTCGCACTGTTTTGTGCAGTTTTTCACTCGGGCTATTTTGCGCGTCGCACTGTTTTGTGCAGTTTATCACTCGCGCTATATTGCGCGTCGCACTGTTTTGTGCAGTTGACACTCGCGCTATTTTGCGCGTCGCACTGTTTTGTGCAGTTTATCACTCGCGCTATTTTGCGCGTCGCACTGTTTTGTGCAGTTGATCACTCGCCTTATTTTGCGCGTCGCACTGTTTTGTGCAGTTCATCACTCGCGCTATTTTGCGCGTCGCACTGTTTTGTGCAGTTTATCACTCGCGCTATTTTACGCGTCGCCATGTTTTGTGCAGTTGACACGCGTTACGCGTCGCCATGTTTTGTGCAGTTGACACGCGCTATTTTGCGGGTCGCACTGTTTTGTGCAGTTTATCACTCGCGCTATTTTGCGCGTCGCACTGTTTTGTGCAGTTGACACTCGCGCTATTTTGCGCGTCGCACTGTTTTGGGCAGTTTATCACTCGCACTATTTTGCGCGTCGCACTGTTTTGTGCAGTTGACACTCGCGCAATTTTGCGCGTCGCACTGTTTTGTGCAGTTCATCACTCGCGCTATTTTGCGCGTCGCACTGTTTTGTGCAGTTGATCACTCGCATTATTTTGCGCGTCGCACTGTTTTGTGCAGTTCATCACTCGCGCTATTTTGCGCATCGCACTGTTTTGTGCAGTTTATCACTCGCGCTATTTTACGCGTCGCCATGATTTGTGCAGTTGACACGCGCTATTTTGCGGGTCGCACTGTTTTGTGCAGTTTATCACTCGCGCTATTTTGCGCGTCGCACTGTTTTGTGCAGTTGACACTCGCGCAATTTTGCGCGTCGCACTGTTTTGTGCAGTTTATCACTCGCGCTATTTTGCGGGTCGCACTGTTTTGTGCAGTTGACACTCGCGCTATTTTGCGCGTCGCACTGTTTTGGGTAGTTTATCACTCGCGCTATTTTGCGCGTCGCACTGTTTTGTGCAGTTGACACTCGCGCTATTTTGCGCGTCGCACTGTTTTGTGCAGTTGATCACTCGCCTTATTTTGCGCGTCGCACTGTTATGTGCAGTTCATCACTCGCGCTATTTTGCGCGTCGCACTGTTTTGTGCAGTTTATCACTCACGCTATTTTACGCGTCGCCATGTTTTGTGCAGTTGACACGCGCTATTTTGCGGCTCGCACTGTTTTGTGCAGTTGACACTCGCGCTATTTTGCGCGTCGCACTGTTTTGGGCAGTTTATCACTCGCGCTATTTTGCGCGTCGCACTGTTTTGTGCAGTTGACACTCGCGCTATTTTGCGCGTCGCACTGTTTTGTGCAGTTCATCACTCGCGCTATTTTGCGCGTCGCACTGTTTTGTGCAGTTGACACCCGCGCTATTTTGCGCGTCGCACTGTTTTGTGCAGTTTTTCACTCGGGCTATTTTGCGCGTCGCACTGTTTTGTGCAGTTTATCACTCGCGCTATATTGCGCGTCGCACTGTTTTGTGCAGTTGACACTCGCGCTATTTTGCGCGTCGCACTGTTTTGTGCAGTTTATCACTCGCGCTATTTTGCGCGTCGCACTGTTTTGTGCAGTTGATCACTCGCCTTATTTTGCGCGTCGCACTGTTTTGTGCAGTTCATCACTCGCGCTATTTTGCGCGTCGCACTGTTTTGTGCAGTTTATCACTCGCGCTATTTTACGCGTCGCCATGTTTTGTGCAGTTGACACGCGCTATTTTGCGGGTCGCACTGTTTTGTGCAGTTTATCACTCGCGCTATTTTGCGCGTCGCACTGTTTTGTGCAGTTGACACTCGCGCTATTTTGCGCGTCGCACTGTTTTGGGCAGTTTATCACTCGCGCTATTTTGCGCGTCGCACTGTTTTGTGCAGTTGACACTCGCGCTATTTTGCGCGTCGCACTGTTCTGTGCAGTTGACACTCGCGCTATTTTGCGCGTCGCACTGTTTTGTACAGTTTATCACTCGCGCTATTTTGCGCGTCGCACTGTACACTCGCGTTATTTTGCGCGTCGCACTGTTTTGTGAAGTTTATCACTCGCGCTATTTTGCGCGTCGCACTGTTTTGGGCAGTTTATCACTCGCGCTATTTTGCGCGTCGCACTGTTTTGTGCAGTTGACACTCGCGGTATTTTGCGCGTCGCACTGTTTTGTGCAGTTGATCACTCGCATTATTTTGCGCGTCGCACTGTTTTGTGCAGTTCATCACTCGCGCTATTTTGCGCCTCGCACTGTTTTGTGCAGTTTATCACTCGCGCTATTTTACGCGTCGCCATGTTTTGTGCAGTTGACACGCGCTATTTTGCGGGTCGCACTGTTTTGTGCAGTTTATCACTCGCGCTATTTTGCGCGTCGCACTGTTTTGTGCAGTTCATCACTCGCGCTATTTTGCGCGTCTCACTGTTTTGTGCAGTTTTTCACTCGTGCTATTTTGCGCGTCGCACTGTTTTGTGCAGTTGACAATCACGCTATTTTGCGCGTCGCACTGTTTTACGCAGTTTATTACTCGCGTTATTTTGCGCGTCGCACTGTTTTGTGCAGTTGACACTCGCGTTATTTTGCGCGTCGCACTGTTTTGTGCAGTTCATCACTCGCGCTATTTTGCGCGTGGCACTATTTTGTGCAGTTGACACACGAATATTTTGCGCGTCGCACTTTTTTGTGCAGTTCATCACTCGTGATATTTTGCGCGTCGCACTATTTTGTGCAGTTGGCACTCGCGCTATTTTGCGCGTCGCACTGTTTTGTGCAGTTTTTCACTCGCGCTATTTTGCGCGTCGCACTGTTTTGTGCAGTTGACACACACGTTATTTTGCGCGTCGCAATTTTTTGTGCAGTTGACACTCACGCTATTTTGCGCATCGCACCGTTTTGTGCAGTTTATCACTCGAGCTATTTTGCGGGTCGCACTGTTTTGTGCAGTTTTTCACTCGCGCTATTTTGCGCATCGCACTGTTTTGTGCAGTTGACACGCGCTATTTTGCGTGTCGCACTATTTTGTGCAGTTTATCACTCGCGCTATTTTGCGCGTCGCACTGTTTTGTGCAGTAGACACTCGCGCTATTTTGCGGGTCGCACTGTTTTGGGCAGTTTATCACTCGCGCTATTTTGCGCGTCGCACTGTTTTGTGCAGTTTATCACTCGCCTATTTTGCGGGTCGCACTGTTTTGTGCAGCTGACACTCGCGCTATTTTGCGCGTCGCACTGTTTTGGGCAGTTTATCACTCGCGCTATTTTGCGCGTCGCACTCTTTTGTGCAGTTGACACTCGCGCTATTTTGCGCGTCGCACTGTTTTGTGCAGTTGATCACTCGCGTTATTTTGCGCGTCGCACTGTTTTGTGTAGTTCATCACTCGCGATATTTTGCGCGTCGCACTGTTTTTGTGCAGTTGACACTCGCGCTATTTTGCGCGTCGCACTGTTTTGTGCAGTTTTTCACTCGTGCTATTTGGCGCGTCGCACTGTTTTGTGCAGTTGACAATCGCGCTATTTTGCGCGTCGCACTGTTTTACGCAGTTTATTACTCGCGTTATTTTGCGCGTCGCACTGTTTTGTGCAGTTGGCACTCGCGCTATTTTGCGCGTCGCACTGTTTTGTGCAGTTGATCACTCGCATTATTTTGCGCGTCGCACTGTTTTGTGCAGTTCATCACTCGCGCTATTTTGCGCATCGCACTGTTTTGTGCAGTTTATCACTCGCGCTATTTTACGCGTCGCCATGATTTGTGCAGTTGACACGCGCTATTTTGCGGGTCGCACTGTTTTGTGCAGTTTATCACTCGCGCTATTTTGCGCGTCGCACTGTTTTGTGCAGTTGACACTCGCGCTATTTTGCGCGTCGCACTGTTTTGGGCAGTTTATCACTCGCGCTATTTTGCGCGTCGCACTGTTTTGTGCAGTTGACACTCGCGCAATTTTGCGCGTCGCACTGTTTTGTGCAGTTCATCACTCGCGCTATTTTGCGCGTCGCACTGTTTTGTGCAGTTGATCACTCGCATTATTTTGCGCGTCGCACTGTTTTGTGCAGTTCATCACTCGCGCTATTTTGCGCATCGCACTGTTTTGTGCAGTTTATCACTCGCGCTATTTTGCGCGTCGCACTGTTTTGTGCAGTTGACCACGCGCTATTTTGCGGGCCGCACTGTTTTGTGCAGTTTATCACTCGCGCTATTTTGCGCGTCGCACTGTTTTGTGCAGTTGACACTCGCGCTATTTTGCGCGTCGCACTGTTTTGGGCAGTTTATCACTCGCGCTATTTTGCGCGTCGCACTGTTTTGTGCAGTTGACACTCGCGCTATTTTGCGCGTCGCACTGTTCTGTGCAGTTGACACTCGCGCTATTTTGCGCGTCGCACTGTTTTGTACAGTTTATCACTCGCGCTATTTTGCGCGTCGCACTGTACACTCGCGTTATTTTGCGCGTCGCACTGTTTTGTGCAGTTGATCACTCGCATTATTTTGCGCGTCGCACTGTTTTGTGCAGTTCATCACTCGCGCTATTTTGCGGGTCGCACTGTTTTGTGCAGTTTATCACTCGCGCTATTTTGCGCGTCGCACTGTTTTGTGCAGTTGACACGCGCTATTTTGCGGGTCGCACTGTTTTGTGCAGTTTATCACTCGCGCTATTTTGCGCGTCGCACTGTTTTGTGCAGTTGACACTCGCGCAATTTTGCGCGTCGCACTGTTTTGTGCAGTTTATCACTCGCGCTATTTTTGCGGGTCGCACTGTTTTGTGCAGTTGACACTCGCGCTATTTTGCGCGTCGCACTGTTTTGGGTAGTTTATCACTCGCGCTATTTTGCGCGTCGCACTGTTTTGTGCAGTTGACACTCGCGCTATTTTGCGCGTCGCACTGTTTTGTGCAGTTGATCACTCGCCTTATTTTGCGCGTCGCACTGTTATGTGCAGTTCATCACTCGCGCTATTTTGCGCGTCGCACTGTTTTGTGCAGTTTATCACTCGCGCTATTTTACGCGTCGCCATGTTTTGTGCAGTTGACACGCGCTATTTTGCGGGTCGCACTGTTTTGTGCAGTTGACACTCGCTCTATTTTGCGCGTCGCACTGTTTTGGGCAGTTTATCACTCGCGCTATTTTGCGCGTCGCACTGTTTTGTGCAGTTGACACTCGCGCTATTTTGCGCGTCGCACTGTTTTGTGCAGTTGACACTCGCGCTATTTTGCGCGTCGCACTGTTTTGTGCAGTTCATCACTCGCGCTATTTTGCGCGTCGCTCTGTTTTGTGCAGTTGACACCCGCGCTATTTTGCGCGTCGCACTGTTTTGTGCAGTTTTTCACTCGGGCTATTTTGCGCGTCGCACTGTTTTGTGCAGTTTATCACTCGCGCTATATTGCGCGTCGCACTGTTTTGTGCAGTTGACACTCGCGCTATTTTGCGCGTCGCACTGTTTTGTGCAGTTTATCACTCGCGCTATTTTGCGCGTCGCACTGTTTTGTGCAGTTGATCACTCGCCTTATTTTGCGCGTCGCACTGTTTTGTGCAGTCATCACTCGCGCTATTTTGCGCGTCGCACTGTTTTGTGCAGTTTATCACTCGCGCTATTTTACGCGTCGCCATGTTTTGTGCAGTTGACACGCGCTATTTTGCGGGTCGCACTGTTTTGTGCAGTTTATCACTCGCGCTATTTTGCGCGTCGCACTGTTTTGTGCAGTTGACACTCGCGCTATTTTGCGCGTCGCACTGTTTTGGGCAGTTTATCACTCGCGCTATTTTGCGCGTCGCACTGTTTTGTGCAGTTGACACTCGCGCTATTTTGCGCGTCGCACTTTTCTGTGCAGTTGACACTCGCGCTATTTTGCGCGTCGCACTGTTTTGTACAGTTTATCACTCGCGCTATTTTGCGCGTCGCACTGTACACTCGCGTTATTTTGCGCGTCGCACTGTTTTGTGAAGTTTATCACTCGCGCTATTTTGCGCGTCACACTGTTATGGGCAGTTTATCACTCGCGCTATTTTGCGCGTCGCACTGTTTTGTGCAGTTGACACTCACGGTATTTTGCGCGTCGCACTGTTTTGTGCAGTTGATCACTCGCATTATTTTGCGCGTCGCACTGTTTTGTGCAGTTCATCACTCGCGCTATTTTGCGCATCGCACTGTTTTGTGCAGTTTATCACTCGCGCTATTTTACGCGTCGCCATGTTTTGTGCAGTTGACACGCGCTATTTTGCGGGTCGCACTGTTTTGTGCAGTTTATCACTCGCGCTATTTTGCGCGTCCCACTGTTTTGTGCAGTTGACACTCGCGCTATTTTGCGCGTCGCACTGTTTTGTGCAGTTCATCACTCGCGCTATTTTGCGCGTCTCACTGTTTTGTGCAGTTTTTCACTCGTGCTATTTTGCGCGTCGCACTGTTTTGTGCAGTTGACAATCGCGCTATTTGCGCGTCGCACTGTTTTACGCAGTTTATTACTGGCGTTATTTTGCGCGTCGCACTGTTTTGTGCAGTTGACACTCGCGTTATTTTGCGCGTCGCACTGTTTTGTGCAGTTTATCACTCGCGCTATTTTTGCGCGTGGCACTGTTTTGTGCAGTTGACACACACGTTATTTTGCGCGTCGCAATTTTTTGTGCAGTTGACACTCACGCTATTTTGCGCATCGCACCGTTTTGTGCAGTTTATCACTCGAGCTATTTTGCGGGTCGCACTGTTTTGTGCAGTTTTTCACTCGCGCTATTTTGCGCATCGCACTGTTTTGTGCAGTTGACACGCGCTATTTTGCGTGTCGCACTATTTTGTGCAGTTATCACTCGCGCTATTTTGCGCGTCGCACTGTTTTGTGCAGTAGACACTCGCGCTATTTTGCGGGTCGCACTGTTTTGGGCAGTTTATCACTCGCGCTATTTTGCGCGTCGCACTGTTTTGTGCAGTTTATCACTCGCGCTATTTTGCGGGTCGCACTGTTTTGTGCAGTTGACACTCGCGCTATTTTGCGCGTCGCACTGTTTTGGGCAGTTTATCACTCGCGCTATTTTGCGCGTCGCACTCTTTTGTGCAGTTGACACTCGCGCTATTTTGCGCGTCGCACTGTTTTGTGCAGTTGATCACTCGCGTTATTTTGCGCGTCGCACTGTTTTGTGCAGTTCATCACTCGCGATATTTTGCGCGTCGCACTGTTTTGTGCAGTTGACACTCGCGCTATTTTGCGCGTCGCACTGTTTTGTGCAGTTTTTCACTCGTGCTATTTGGCGCGTCGCACTGTTTTGTGCAGTTGACAATCGCGCTATTTTGCGCGTCGCACTGTTTTACGCAGTTTATTACTCGCGTTATTTTGCGCGTCGCACTGTTTTGTGCAGTTGGCACTCGCGCTATTTTGGGCAGTTTATCACTCGCGCTATTTTGCGCGTCGCACTGTTTTGTGCAGTTGACAATCGCGCTATTTTGCGCGTCGTACTGTTTTACGCAGTTTATTACTCGCGTTATTTTGCGCGTCGCCACTGTTTTGTGCAGTTGGCACTCGCGCTATTTTGCGCGTCGCACTGTTTTCTGCAGTTGATCACTCGCATTATTTTGCGCGTCGCACTGTTTTGTGCAGTTCATCACTCGCGCTATTTTGCGCGTCGCACTGTTTTGTGCAGTTTATCACTCGCGCTATTTTACGCGTCGCCATGATTTGTGCAGTTGACACGCGCTATTTTGCGGGTCGCACTGTTTTGTGCAGTTTATCACTCGCGCTATTTTGCGCGTTGCACTGTTTTGTGCAGTTCACTCTCGCGCTATTTTGCGCGTCGCACTGTTTTGGGCAGTTTATCACTCGCGCTATTTTGCGCGTCGCACTGTTTTGTGCAGTTGACACTCGCGCTATTTTGCGCGTCGCACTGTTTTGTGCAGTTCATCACTCGCGCTATTTTGCGCGTCGCACTGTTTGTGCAGTTTTTCACTCGTGCTATTTTGCGCGTCGCACTGTTTTGTGCAGTTGACAATCGCGCTATTTTGCGCGTCGCACTGTTTTACGCAGTTTATTACTCGCGTTATTTTGCGCGTCGCACAGTTTTGTGCAGTTGACACTCGCGTTATTTTGCGCATCGCACTGTTTTGTGCAGTTTATCACTCGCGCTATTTTGCGCGTGGCACTGTTTTGTGCAGTTGACACACGAATATTTTGCGCGTCGCACTTTTTTGTGAAGTTCATCACTCGCGCTATTTTGCGCGTCGCACTATTTTGTGCAGTTGGCACTCGCGCTATTTTGCGCGTCGCACTGTTTTGTGCAGTTTTTCACTCGCGCTATTTTGCGCGTCGCACTGTTTTGTGCAGTTGACACACACGTTATTTTGCGCGTCGCAATTTTTTGTGCAGTTGACACTCACGCTATTTTGCGCATCACACCGTTTTGTGCAGTTTATCACTCGAGCTATTTTGCGGGTCGCACTGTTTTGTGCAGTTTTTCACTCGCGCTATTTTGCGCATCGCACTGTTTTGTGCAGTTGACACGCGCTATTTTGCGTGTCGCACTGTTTTGTGCAGTTTGTCACTCGCGCTATTTTGCGCGTCGCACTGTTTTGTGCAGTAGACACTCGCGCTATTTTGCGCGTCGCACTGTTTTGGGCAGTTTATCACTCGCGCTATTTTGCGCGTCGCACTGTTTTGTGCAGTTTATCACTCGCGCTATTTTGTGGGTCGCACTGTTTTGGGCAGTTTATCACTCGTGCTATTTTGCGCGTCGCACTATTTTGTGCAGTTGACACTCGCGCTATTTTGCGCGTCGCACTGTTTTGTGCAGTTGATCACTCGCGTTATTTTGCGCGTCGCACTGTTTTCTGCAGTTCATCACTCGCGATATTTTGCGCGTCGCACTGTTTTGTGCAGTTGACACTCGCGCTATTTTGTGCGTCGCTCTGTTTTGTGCAGTTTTTCACTCGTGCTATTTGGCGCGTCGCACTGTTTTGTGCAGTTGACAATCGCGCTATTTTGCGCGTCGCACTGTTTTACGCAGTTTATTAATCGCGTTATTTTGCGCGTCGCACTGTTTTGTGCAGTTCACACTCGCGTTATTTTGCGCGTCGCACTGTTTTGTGCAGTTTATCACTCGCGCTATTTTGCACGTGGCACTGTTTTGTGCAGTTGACACACGAATATTTTGCGCGTCGCACTTTTTTGTGCAGTTCATCACTCGCGTTATTTTGCGCGTCGCACTGTTTTGTGCAATTTTTCACTCGCGCTATTTTGCGCGTCGCACTGTTTTGTGCAGTTGACACACGTTATTTTGCGCGTCGCAATTTTTTGTGCAGTTGACACTCACGCTATTTTGCGCATCGCACCGTTTTGTGCAGTTTATCACTCGAGCTATTTTGCGGGTCGCACTGTTTTGTGCAGTTTTTCACTCGCGCTATTTTGCGGGTCGCACTGTTTTGTGCAGTTGACACTCGCGCTATTTTGCGCGTCGCACTGTTTTGGGCAGTTTATCACTCGCGCTATTTTGCGCGTCGCAGTCTTTTGTGCAGTTGACACTCGCGCTATTTTGCGCGTCGCACTGTTTTGTGCAGTTGATCACTCGCGTTATTTTGCGCGTCGCACTGTTTTGTGCAGTTCATCACTCGCGATATTTTGCGCGTCGCACTGTTTTGTGCAGTTGACACTCGCGCTATTTTGCGCATCGCACTGTTTTGTGCAGTTTTTCACTCGTGCTATTTGGCGCGTCGCACTGTTTTGTGCAGTTGACAATCGCGCTATTTTGCGCGTCGCACTGTTTTACGCAGTTTATTACTCGCGTTATTTTGCGCGTCGCACTGTTTTGTGCAGTTGGCACTCGCGCTATTTTGCGCGTCGCACTGTTTTGTGCAGTTGATCACTCGCATTATTTTGCGCGTCGCACTGTTTTGTGCAGTTCATCACTCGCGCTATTTTGCGCATCGCACTGTTTTGTGCAGTTTATCACTCGCGCTATTTTACGCGTCGCCATGATTTGTGCAGTTGACACGCGCTATTTTGCGGGTCGCACTGTTTTGTGCAGTTTATCACTCGCGCTATTTTGCGCGTCGCACTGTTTTGTGCAGTTGACACTCGCGCTATTTTGCGCGTCGCACTGTTTTGGGCAGTTTATCACTCGCGCTATTTTGCGCGTCGCACTGTTTTGTGCAGTTGACACTCGCGCTATTTTGCGCGTCGCACTGTTTTGTGCAGTTCATCACTCGCGCTATTTTGCGCGTCGCACTGTTTTGTGCAGTTTTTCACTCGTGCTATTTTGCGCGTCGCACTGTTTTGTGCAGTTGACAATCGCGCTATTTTGCTCGTCGCACTGTTTTACGCAGTTTATTACTCGCGTTATTTTGCGCGTCGCACTGTTTTGTGCAGTTGACACTCGCGTTATTTTGCGCATCGCACTGTTTTGTGCAGTATATCACTCGCGCTATTTTGCGCGTGGCACTGTTTTGTGCAGTTGACACACGAATATTTTGCGCGTCGCACTTTTTTTGTGCAGTTCATCACTCGCGCTATTTTGCGCGTCGCACTATTTTGTGCAGTTGGCACTCGCGCTATTTTGCGCGTCGCACTGTTTTGTGCAGTTTTTCACTCGCGCTATTTTGCGCGTCGCACTGTTTTGTGCAGTTGACACACACGTTATTTTGCGCGTCGCAATTTTTTGTGCAGTTGACACTCACGCTATTTTGCGCATCGCACCGTTTTGTGCAGTTTATCACTCGAGCTATTTTGCGGGTCGCACTGTTTTGTGCAGTTTTTCACTCGCGCTATTTTGCGCATCGCACTGTTTTGTGCAGTTGACACGCGCTATTTTGCGTGTCGCACTGTTTTGTGCAGTTTATCACTCGCGCTATTTTGCGCGTCGCACTGTTTTGTGCAGTAGACACTCGCGCTATTTTGCGGGTCGCACTGTTTTGGGCAGTTTATCACTCGCGCTATTTTGCGCGTCGCACTGTTTTGTGCAGTTTATCACTCGCGCTATTTTGCGGGTCGCACTGTTTTGTGCAGTTGACACTCGCGCTATTTTGCGCGTCGCACTGTTTTGGGCAGTTTATCACTCGCGCTATTTTGCGCGTCGCACTATTTTGTGCAGTTGACACTCGCGCTATTTTGCGCGTCGCACTGTTTTGTGCAGTTCATCACTCGCGATATTTTGCGCGTCGCACTGTTTTGTGCAGTTGACACTCGCGCTATTTTGCGCGTCGCACTGTTTTGTGCAGTTTTTCACTCGTGCTATTTGGCGCGTCGCACTGTTTTGTGCAGTTGACAATCGCGCTATTTTGCGCGTCGCAATGTTTAACGCAGTTTATTACTCGCGTTATTTTGCGCGTCGCACTGTTTTGTGCAGTTGACACTCGCGTTATTTTGCGCGTCGCACTGTTTTGTGCAGTTTATCACTCGCGCTATTTTGCGCGTCGCACTGTTTTGTGCAGTTGACACTCGCGCTATTTTGCGTGTCGCACTGTTTTGTGCAGTTTATCACTCGTGCTATTTTGCGCGTGGCACTGTTTTGTGCAGTTGACACTCGCGTTATTTTGCGCGTCGCACTGTTTTGTGCAGTTGAAACTCACGCTATTTTGCGCGTCGCACCGTTTTGTGTAGTTTATAACTGGCGCTATTTTTCGCGTCGCACTGTTTTGTGCAGTTTTTCACTCGCTCTGTTTAGCGCGTGGCACTGTTTTGTGCAGTTGACACACGCGTTATTTTGCGCGTCGGACTTTTTTGTGCAGTTGACACTCGCGCTATTTTGCGCGTCGCACTGTTTTGTGCAGTTGATCACTCGCGTTATTTTGCGCGTCGCACTGTTTTGTGCAGTTGACACTCGCGCTATTTTGCGCGTCGCACAGTACACTCGCGTTATTTTGCGCGTCGCACTGTTTTGTGCAGTTTATCACTCGCGCTATTTTGCGGGTCGCACTGTTTTGTGCAGTTGACACTCGCGCTATTTTGCGCGTCGCACTGTTTTGGGCAGTTTATCACTCGCGCTATTTTGCGCGTCGCACTGTTTTGTGCAGTTGACACTCGCGCTATTTTGCGCGTCGCACTGTTTTGTGCAGTTGATCACTCGCCCTATTTTGCGCGTCGCACTGTTTTGTGCAGTTCATCACTCGCGCTATTTTGCGCGTGGCACTGTTTTGTGTAGTTTATCACTCGCGCTATTTTACGCGTCGCCATGTTTTGTGCAGTTGTCACGCGCTATTTTGCGGGTCGCACTGTTTTGTGCAGTTTATCACTCGCGCTATTTTGCGCGTCGCACTGTTTTGGGTAGTTCATCACGCGCGCTATTTTGCGCGTCGTACTGTTTTGTGCAGTTAACACCCGCGCTATTTTGCGCGTCGCACTGTTTTGTGCAGTTTTTCACTCGTGCTATTTTGCGCGTCGCACTGTTTTGTGCAGTTGACAATCGCGCTATTTTGCGCGTCGCACTGTTTTACGCAGTTTATTACTCGCGTTATTTTGCGCGTCGCACTGTTTTGTGCAGTTGACACTAGCGTTATTTTGCGCGTCGCACTGTTTTGTGCAGTTTATCCCTCGCGCTATTTTGCGCGTGGCACTGTTTTGTGCAGTTGACACACGAATATTTTGCGCGTCGCACTTTTTTGTGCAGTTCATCACTCGCGCTATTTTGCGCGTCGCACTATTTTGTGCAGTTGGCACTCGAGCTATTTTGCGCGTCGCACTGTTTTGTGCAGTTTTTCACTCGCGCTATTTTGCGCGTCGCACTGTTTTGTGCAGTTGACACACACGTTATTTTGCGCGTCGCAATTTTTTGTGCAGTTGACACTCACGCTATTTTGCGCATCGCACCGTTTTGTGCAGTTTATCACTCGCGCTATTTTGCGGGTCGCACTGTTTTGTGCAGTTTTTCACTCGCGCTATTTTGCGCATCGCACTGTTTTGTGCAGTTGACACGCGCTATTTTGCGTGTCGCACTGTTTTGTGCAGTTTATCACTCGCGCTATTTTGCACGTCGCACTGTTTTGTGCAGTAGACACTCGCGCTATTTTGCGCGTCGCACTGTTTTGGGCAGTTTATCACTCGCGCTATTTTGCGCGTCGCACTGTTTTGTGCAGTTGACACTCGCGCTATTTTGCGCGTCGCACTGTTTTGCGCAGTTTATCACTCGCGCTATTTTAGGCGTCGCCATGTTTTGTGCAGTTGACACTCGCGCTATTTTGCGTGTCGCACTGTTTTGTGCAGTTTATCACTCGCGCTATTTTGCGTGTCGCACTGTTTTGTGTAGTTGACACTCGCGCTATTTTGCGCGTCGCACTATTTTGTGCAATTGATCACTCGCGTTATTTTGCGCGTCGCACTGTTTTGTGCAGTTCATCACTCGCGCTATTTTGCGCGTCGCACTGTTTTGTGCAGTTTATCACTCGCGCTATTTTCCGCGTCGCCATGTTTTGTGCAGTTGACTCGCGCTATTTTGCGCGTCGCACTGTTTTGTGCAGTTTATCACTCGCGCTATTTTGCGCGTCGCCATGTTTTGTGCAGTTGACTCGCGCTATTTTGCGCGTCGCACTGTTTTGTGCAGTTGGCACTCGCGCTATTTTGCGCGTCGCACTGTTTTGGGCAGTTTATCACTCGCGCTATTTTGCGCGTCGCACTGTTTTGTGCAGTTGACACTCGCGCTATTTTGCTTGTCGCACTGTTTTGCGCAGTTTATTACTCGCGTTATTTTGCACGTCGCACTGTTTTGTGCAGTTTATCACTCGTGCTATTTTGCGCGTGGCACTGTTTTGTGCAGTTGACACTCGCGTTATTTTGCGCGTCGCACTGTTTTGTGCAGTTGAAACTCACGCTATTTTGCGCGTCGCACCGTTTTGTGTAGTTTATCACTCGCGCTATTTTTCGCGTCGCACTGTTTTGTGCAGTTTTTCACTCGCTCTATTTTGCGCGTGGCACTGTTTTGTGCAGTTGACACACGCGTTATTTTGCGCGTCGCACTTTTTTGTGCAGTTGACACTCGCGCTATTTTGCGCGTCGCACTGTTTTGTGCAGTTGATCACTCGCGCTATTTTGCGCGTCGCACTGTTTTGTGCAGTAGACACTCGCGCTATTTTGCGCGTCGCACTGTTTTGGGCAGTTTATCACTCGCGCTATTTTGCGCGTCGCACTGTTTTGTGCAGTTGACACTCGCGCTATTTTGCGCGTCGCACTGTTTTGCGCAGTTTATCACTCGCGCTATTTTAGGCGTCGCCATGTTTTGTGCAGTTGACACTCGCGCTATTTTGCGTGTCGCACTGTTTTGTGCAGTTTATCACTCGCGCTATTTTGCGTGTCGCACTGTTTTGTGTAGTTGACACTCGCGCTATTTTGCGCGTCGCACTGTTTTGTGCAATTGATCACTCGCGTTATTTTGCGCGTCGCACTGTTTTGTGCAGTTCATCACTCGCGCTATTTTGCGCGTCGCACTGTTTTGTGCAGTTTATCACTCGCGCTATTTTCCGCGTCGCCATGTTTTGAGCAGTTGACTCGCGCTATTTTGCGCGTCGCACTGTTTTGTGCAGTTTATCACTCGCGCGATTTTCCGCGTCGCCATGTTTTGTGCAGTTGACTCGCGCTATTTTGCGCGTCGCACTGTTTTGTGCAGTTGGCACTCGCGCTATTTTGCGCGTCGCACTGTTTTGGGCAGTTTATCACTCGCGCTATTTTGCGCGTCGCACTGTTTTGTGCAGTTGACACTCGCGCTATTTTGCTTGTCGCACTGTTTTGCGCAGTTTATTACTCGCGTTATTTTGCGCGTCGCACTGTTTTGTGCAATTTATCACTCGTGCTATTTTGCGCGTGGCACTGTTTTGTGCAGTTGACACTCGCGTTATTTTGCGCGTCGCACTGTTTTGTGCAGTTGAAACTCACGCTATTTTGCGCGTCGCACCGTTTTGTGTAGTTTATCACTCGCGCTATTTTTCGCGTCGCACTGTTTTGTGCAGTTTTTCACTCGCTCTATTTTGCGCGTGGCACTGTTTTGTGCAGTTGACACACGCGTTATTTTGCGCGTCGCACTTTTTTGTGCAGTTGACACTCGCGCTATTTTGCGCGTCGCACTGTTTTGTGCAGTTGATCACTCGCGCTATTTTGCGCGTCGCACTGTTTTGTGCAGTAGACACTCGCGCTATTTTGCGCGTCGCACTGTTTTGGGCAGTTTATCACTCGCGCTATTTTCCGCGTCGCACTGTTTTGTGCAGTTGACACTCGCGCTATTTTGCGCGTCGCACTGTTTTGCGCAGTTTATCACTCGCGCTATTTTAGGCGTCGCCATGTTTTGTGCAGTTGACACTCGCGCTATTTTGCGTGTCGCACTGTTTTGTGCAGTTTATCACTCGCGCTATTTTGCGTGTCGCACTGTTTTGTGTAGTTGACACTCGCGCTATTTTGCGCGTCGCACTGTTTTGTGCAATTGATCACTCGCGTTATTTTGCGCGTCGCACTGTTTTGTGCAGTTCATCACTCGCGCTATTTTGCGCGTCGCACTGTTTTGTGCAGTTTATCACTCGCGCTATTTTCCGCGTCGCCATGTTTTGTGCAGTTGACTCGCGCTATTTTGCGCGTCGCACTGTTTTGTGCAGTTTATCACTCGCGCTATTTTCCGCGTCGCCATGTTTTGTGCAGTTGACTCGCGCTATTTTGCGCGTCGCACTGTTTTGTGCAGTTGGCACTCGCGCTATTTTGCGCGTCGCACTGTTTTGGGCAGTTTATCACTCGCGCTATTTTGCGCGTCGCACTGTTTTGTGCAGTTGACACTCGCGCTATTTTGCTTGTCGCACTGTTTTGCGCAGTTTATTACTCGCGTTATTTTGCGCGTCGCACTGTTTTGTGCAATTTATCACTCGTGCTATTTTGCGCGTGGCACTATTTTGTGCAGTTGACACTCGCGTTATTTTGCGCGTCGCACTGTTTTGTGCAGTTGAAACTCACGCTATTTTGCGCGTCGCACCGTTTTGTGTAGTTTATCACTCGCGCTATTTTTCGCGTCGCACTGTTTTGTGCAGTTTTTCACTCGCTCTATTTTGCGAGTGGCACTGTTTTGTGCAGTTGACACACGCGTTATTTTGCGCGTCGCACTTTTTTGTGCAGTTGACACTCGCGCTATTTTGCGCGTCGCACTGTTTTGTGCAGTTGATCACTCGCGCTATTTTGCGCGTCGCACTGTTTTGTGCAGTAGACACTCGCGCTATTTTGCGCGTCGCACTGTTTTGGGCAGTTTATCACTCGCGCTATTTTGCGCGTCGCACTGTTTTGTGCAGTTGACACTCGCGCTATTTTGCGCGTCGCACTGTTTTGCGCAGTTTATCACTCGCGCTATTTTAGGCGTCGCCATGTTTTGTGCAGTTGACACTCGCGCTATTTTGCGTGTCGCACTGTTTTGTGCAGTTTATCACTCGCGCTATTTTGCGTGTCGCACTGTTTTGTGTAGTTGACACTCGCGCTATTTTGCGCGTCGCACTGTTTTGTGCAATTGATCACTCGCGTTATTTTGCGCGTCGCACTGTTTTGTGCAGTTCATCACTCGCGCTATTTTGCGCGTCGCACTGTTTTGTGCAGTTTATCACTCGCGCTATTTTCCGCGTCGCCATGTTTTGAGCAGTTGACTCGCGCTATTTTGCGCGTCGCACTGTTTTGTGCAGTTTATCACTCGCGCTATTTTCCGCGTCGCCATGTTTTGTGCAGTTGACTCGCGCTATTTTGCGCGTCGCACTGTTTTGTGCAGTTGGCACTCGCGCTATTTTGCGCGTCGCACTGTTTTGGGCAGTTTATCACTCGCGCTATTTTGCGCGTCGCACTGTTTTGTGCAGTTGACACTCGCGCTATTTTGCTTGTCGCACTGTTTTGCGCAGTTTATTACTCGCGTTATTTTGCGCGTCGCACTGTTTTGTGCAATTTATCACTCGTGCTATTTTGCGCGTGGCACTGTTTTGTGCAGTTGACACTCGCGTTATTTTGCGCGTCGCACTGTTTTGTGCAGTTGAAACTCACGCTATTTTGCGCGTCGCACCGTTTTGTGTAGTTTATCACTCGCGCTATTTTTCGCGTCGCACTGTTTTGTGCAGTTTTTCACTCGCTCTATTTTGCGCGTGGCACTGTTTTGTGCAGTTGACACACGCGTTATTTTGCGCGTCGCACTTTTTTGTGCAGTTGACACTCGCGCTATTTTGCGCGTCGCACTGTTTTGTGCAGTTGATCACTCGCGCTATTTTGCGCGTCGCACTGTTTTGTGCAGTAGACACTCGCGCTATTTTGCGCGTCGCACTGTTTTGGGCAGTTTATCACTCGCGCTATTTTGCGCGTCGCACTGTTTTGTGCAGTTGACACTCGCGCTATTTTGCGCGTCGCACTGTTTTGCGCAGTTTATCACTCGCGCTATTTTAGGCGTCGCCATGTTTTGTGCAGTTGACACTCGCGCTATTTTGCGTGTCGCACTGTTTTGTGCAGTTTATCACTCGCGCTATTTTGCGTGTCGCACTGTTTTGTGTAGTTGACACTCGCGCTATTTTGCGCGTCGCACTGTTTTGTGCAATTGATCACTCGCGTTATTTTGCGCGTCGCACTGTTTTGTGCAGTTCATCACTCGCGCTATTTTGCGCGTCGCACTGTTTTGTGCAGTTTATCACTCGCGCTATTTTCCGCGTCGCCATGTTTTGTGCAGTTGACTCGCGCTATTTTGCGCGTCGCACTGTTTTGTGCAGTTTATCACTCGCGCTATTTTCCGCGTCGCCATGTTTTGTGCAGTTGACTCGCGCTATTTTGCGCGTCGCACTGTTTTGTGCAGTTGGCACTCGCGCTATTTTGCGCGTCGCACTGTTTTGGGCAGTTTATCACTCGCGCTATTTTGCGCGTCGCACTGTTTTGTGCAGTTGACACTCGCGCTATTTTGCTTGTCGCACTGTTTTGCGCAGTTTATTACTCGCGTTATTTTGCGCGTCGCACTGTTTTGTGCAATTTATCACTCGTGCTATTTTGCGCGTGGCACTGTTTTGTGCAGTTGACACTCGCGTTATTTTGCGCGTCGCACTGTTTTGTGCAGTTGAAACTCACGCTATTTTGCGCGTCGCACCGTTTTGTGTAGTTTATCACTCGCGCTATTTTTCGCGTCGCACTGTTTTATGCAGTTTTTGACTCGCTCTATTTTGCGCGTGGCACTGTTTTGTGCAGTTGACACACGCGTTATTTTGCGCGTCGCACTTTTTTGTGCAGTTGACACTCGCGCTATTTTGCGCGTCGCACTGTTTTGTGCAGTTGATCACTCGCGTTATTTTGCGCGTCGCACTGTTTTGTGCAGTTGACACTCGCGCTATTTTGCGCGTCGCAGTGTTTGGTGCAGTTTATCACTCGCGCTATTTTGCGCGTCGCACTGTACACTCGCGTTATTTTGCGCGTCGCACTATTTTGTGCAGTTTATCACTCGCGCTATTTTGCGTGTCGCACTGTTTTGTGCAGTTGACACTCGCGCTATTTTGCGCATCGCACTGTTTTGGGCAGTTTATCACTCGCGCTATTTTGCGCGTCGCACTGTTTTGTGCAGTTGACACTCGCGCTATTTTGCGCGTCGCACTGTTTTGTGCAGTTGATCACTCGCGTTATTTTGCGCGTCGCACTGTTTTGTGCAGTTTATCACTCGCGCTATTTTGCGCGTGGCACTGTTTTGTGCAGTTGACACACGAATATTTTGCGCGTCGCACTTTTTTGTGCAGTTCATCACTCGCGCTATTTTGCGCGTCGCACTATTTTGTGCAGTTGGCACTCGCGCTATTTTGCGCGTCGCACTGTTTTGTGCAGTTTTTCACTCGCGTTATTTTGCGCGTCTCACTGTTTTGTGCAGTTGACACTCGCGTTATTTTGCGCGTCGCACTGTTTTGTGCAGTTTATCACTCGCGCTATTTTGCGCGTGGCACTGTTTTGTGCAGTTGACACACGAATATTTTGCGCGTCGCACTTTTTTGTGCAGTTCATCACTCGCGCTATTTTGCGCGTCGCACTATTTTGTGCAGTTGGCACTCGCGCTATTTTGCGCGTCGCACTGTTTTGTGCAGTTTTTCACTCGCGCTATTTTGCGCGTCGCACTGTTTTGTGCAGTTGACACACACGTTATTTTGCGCGTCGCAATTTTTTGTGCAGTTGACACTCACGCCATTTTGCGCATCGCACCGTTTTGTGCGGTTTATCACTCGCGCTATTTTGCGGGTCGCACTGTTTTGTGCAGTTTTTCACTCGCGCTATTTTGCGCATCGCACTGTTTTGTGCAGTTGACACGCGCTATTTTGCGTGTCGCACTGTTTTGTGCAGTTTATCACTCGCGCTATTTTGCGCGTCGCACTGTTTTGTGCAGTAGACACTCGCGCTATTTTGCGCGTCGCACTGTTTTGGGCAGTTTATCACTCGTGCTATTTTGCGCGTCGCACTGTTTTGTGCAGTTGACACTCGCGCTATTTTGCGCGTCGCACTGTTTTGCGCAGTTTATCACTCGCGCTATTTTAGGCGTCGGCATGTTTTGTGCAGTTGACAATCGCGCTATTTTGCGTGTCGCACTGTTTTGTGCAGTTTATCACTCGCGCTATTTTGCGCGTCGCACTGTTTTGGGCAGTTTATCACTCGCGCTATTTTGCGCGTCGCACTGTTTTGTGCAGTTGACACTCGCGCTATTTTGCGCGTCGCACTGTTTTGTGCAATTGATCACTCGCGTTATTTTGCGCGTCGCAATGTTTTGTGCAGTTCATCACTCGCGCTATTTTGCGCGTCGCACTGTTTTGTGCAGTTGACTCGCGCTATTTTGCGCGTCGCACTGTTTTGTACAGTTGGCACTCGCGCTATTTTGCGCGTCGCACTGTTTTGGGCAGTTTATCACTCGCGCTATTTTGCGCGTCGCACTGTTTTGTGCAGTTGACACTCGCGCTATTTTGCTTGTCGCACTGTTTTGCGCAGTTTATTACTCGCGTTATTTTGCGCGTCGCACTGTTTTGTGCAATTTATCACTCGTGCTATTTTGCGCGTGGCACTGTTTTGTGCAGTTGACACTCGCGTTATTTTGCGCGTCGCACTGTTTTGTGCAGTTGAAACTCACGCTATTTTGCGCGTCGCACCGTTTTGTGTAGTTTATCACTCGCGCTATTTTTCGCGTCGCACTGTTTTATGCAGTTTTTGACTCGCTCTATTTTGCGCGTGGCACTGTTTTGTGCAGTTGACACACGCGTTATTTTGCGCGTCGCACTTTTTTGTGCAGTTGACACTCGCGCTATTTTGCGCGTCGCACTGTTTTGTGCAGTTGATCACTCGCGTTATTTTGCGCGTCGCACTGTTTTGTGCAGTTGACACTCGCGCTATTTTGCGCGTCGCAGTGTTTGGTGCAGTTTATCACTCGCGCTATTTTGCGCGTCGCACTGTACACTCGCGTTATTTTGCGCGTCGCACTATTTTGTGCAGTTTATCACTCGCGCTATTTTGCGTGTCGCACTGTTTTGTGCAGTTGACACTCGCGCTATTTTGCGCATCGCACTGTTTTGGGCAGTTTATCACTCGCGCTATTTTGCGCGTCGCACTGTTTTGTGCAGTTGACACTCGCGCTATTTTGCGCGTCGCACTGTTTTGTGCAGTTGATCACTCGCGTTATTTTGCGCGTCGCACTGTTTTGTGCAGTTCATCACTCGCGCTATTTTGCGCGTCGCACTGTTTTGTGCAGTTGACACTCGCGCTATTTTGCGCGTCGCACTGTTTTGTGCAGTTTTTCACTCGTGCTATTTTGCGTGTCGCACTGTTTTGTGCAGTTGACAATCGCGCTATTTTGCGCGTCGCACTGTTTTACGCAGTTTATTACTCGCGTTATTTTGCGCGTCTCACTGTTTTGTGCAGTTGACACTCGCGTTATTTTGCGCGTCGCACTGTTTTGTGCAGTTTATCACTCGCGCTATTTTGCGCGTGGCACTGTTTTGTGCAGTTGACACACGAATATTTTGCGCGTCGCACTTTTTTGTGCAGTTCATCACTCGCGCTATTTTGCGCGTCGCACTATTTTGTGCAGTTGGCACTCGCGCTATTTTGCGCGTCGCACTGTTTTGTGCAGTTTTTCACTCGCGCTATTTTGCGCGTCGCACTGTTTTGTGCAGTTGACACACACGTTATTTTGCGCGTCGCAATTTTTTGTGCAGTTGACACTCACGCCATTTTGCGCATCGCACCGTTTTGTGCGGTTTATCACTCGCGCTATTTTGCGGGTCGCACTGTTTTGTGCAGTTTTTCACTCGCGCTATTTTGCGCATCGCACTGTTTTGTGCAGTTGACACGCGCTATTTTGCGTGTCGCACTGTTTTGTGCAGTTTATCACTCGCGCTATTTTGCGCGTCGCACTGTTTTGTGCAGTAGACACTCGCGCTATTTTGCGCGTCGCACTGTTTTGGGCAGTTTATCACTCGTGCTATTTTGCGCGTCGCACTGTTTTGTGCAGTTGACACTCGCGCTATTTTGCGCGTCGCACTGTTTTGCGCAGTTTATCACTCGCGCTATTTTAGGCGTCGGCATGTTTTGTGCAGTTGACACTCGCGCTATTTTGCGTGTCGCACTGTTTTGTGCAGTTTATCACTCGCGCTATTTTGCGCGTCGCACTGTTTTGGGCAGTTTATCACTCGCGCTATTTTGCGCGTCGCACTGTTTTGTGCAGTTGACACTCGCGCTATTTTGCGCGTCGCACTGTTTTGTGCAATTGATCACTCGCGTTATTTTGCGCGTCGCAATGTTTTGTGCAGTTCATCACTCGCGCTATTTTGCGCGTCGCACTGTTTTGTGCAGTTTATCACTCGCGCTATTTTCCGCGTCGCCATGTTTTGTGCAGTTGACACGCGCTATTTTGCGGGTCGCACTGTTTTGTGCAGTTTACCACTCGCGCTATTTTGCGCGTCGCACTGTTTTGTGCAGTTGGCACTCGCGCTATTTTGCGCGTCGCACTGTTTTGGGCAGTTTATCACTCGCGCTATTTTGCGCGTCGCACTGTTTTGTGCAGTTGACACTCGCGCTATTTTGCTTGTCGCACTGTTTTGCGCAGTTTATTACTCGCGTTATTTTGCGCGTCGCACTGTTTTGTGCAGTTTATCACTCATGCTATTTTGCGCGTGGCACTGTTTTGTGCAGTTGACACTCGCGTTATTTTGCGCGTCGCACTGTTTTGTGCAGTTGAAACTCACGCTATTTTGCGCGTCGCACCGTTTTGTGTAGTTTATCACTCGCGCTATTTTTCGCGTCGCACTGTTTTGTGCAGTTTTTCACTCGCTCTATTTTGCGCGTGGCACTGTTTTGTGCAGTTGACACACGCGTTATTTTGCGCGTCGCACTTTTTTGTGCAGTTGACACTCGCGCTATTTTGCGCGTCGCACTGTTTTGTGCAGTCGTTATTTTGCGCGTCGCACTGTTTTGTGCAGTTGACACTCGCGCTATTTGCGCGTCGCCACTGTTTGGTGCAGTTTATCACTCTCGGCTATTTTGCGCGTCGCAACTGTACACTCGCGTTATTTTGCGCGTCGCACTGTTTTGTGCAGTTTATCACTCGCGCTATTTTGGCGGGTCGCACTGTTTTTGTGCAGTTGAACACTCGCGCTATTTTTGCGCGTCGCACTGTTTTGGGCAGTTTATCACTCGCGCTATTTTGCGCGTCGCACTGTTTTGTGCAGTTGACACTCGCGCTATTTTGCGCGTCGCACTGTTTTTGTGCAGTTGATCACTCGCGTTATTTTGCGCGTCGCACTGTTTTGTGCAGTTCATCACTCGCGCTATTTTGCGCGTCGCACTGTTTTGTGCAGTTGACACTCGCGCTATTTTGCGCGTCTGCACTGTTTTGTGCAGTTTTTTCACTCGTGCTATTTTGCGCGTCGCACTGTTTTGTGCAGTTGACAATCGCGCTTATTTTGCGCGTCGCACTGTTTTACGCGGTTTATTACTCGCGTTATTTTGCGCGTCTCACTGTTTTGTGCAGTTGACACTCGCGTTATTTTGCGCGTCGCACTGTTTTGTGCAGTTTATCACTCGCGCTATTTTGCGCGTGGCACTGTTTTGTGCAGTTGACACACGAATATTTTGCGCGTCGCACTTTTTTGTGCAGTTCATCACTCGCGCTATTTTGCGCGTCGCATTATTTTGTGCAGTTGGCAATCGCGCTATTTTGCGCGTCGCACTGTTTTGTGCAGTTTTTCACTCGCGCTATTTTGCGCGTCGCACTGTTTTGTGCAGTTGACACTCGCGCTATTTTGCGTGTCGCACTGTTTTGCGCAGTTTATTACTCGCGGTATTTTGCGCGTCGCACTGTTTTGTGCAGTTTATCACTCGTGCTATTTTGCGCGTGGCACTGTTTTGTGTAGTTGACACTCGCGTTATTTTGCGCGTCGCACTGTTTTGTGCAGTTGAAACTCACGCTATTTTGCGCGTCGCACCGTTTTGTGTAGTTTATCACTCGCGCTATTTTTCGCGTCGCACTGTTTTGTGCAGTTTTTCACTCGCTCTATTTTGCGCGTGGCACTGTTTTGTGCAGTTGACACACGCGTTATTTTGCGCGTCGCACTTTTTTGTGCAGTTGACACTCGCGCTATTTTGCGTGTCGCACTGTTTTGTGCAGTTTATCACTCGCGCTATTTTGCGCGTCGCACTGTTTTGTGCAGTTGACACTCGCGCTATTTTGCGCGTCGCACTGTTTTGTGCAGTTTATCACTCGCGCTATTTTGCGCGTCGCACTGTTTTGTGCAGTTGACACTCGCGCTATTTTGCGCGTCGCACTCTTTTGTGCAGTTTATCACTCGCGCTATTTTGCGCGTCGCACTGTTTTGTGCAGGTTATCACTCGAGATATTTTGCGCGTCGCACTGTTTTGTGCAGTTGACACCAGCGCTATTTTGCGCGTCGCACTATTTTGTGCAGTTTATCACTCGCGTTATTTTGCCCGTCGCACTGTTTTGTGCAGTTCATCACTCGCGCTATTTTGCGCGTCGCACTGTTTTGTGCAGTTGACAATCGCGCTATTTTGCGCGTCGCACTGTTTTGTGCAGTTTATCACTCGCGTTATTTTGCGCGTCGCACTGTTTTGTGCAGTTGACACTCGCGCTATTTTGCGCGTCGCACTCTTTTGTGCAGTTTATCACTCGCGCTATTTTGCGCGTCGCACTGTTTTGTGCAGTTGACACTCACGCTATTTTGCGCGTCGCACTCTTTTTGTGCAGTTTATCACTCGCGCTATTTTGCGCGTCGCACTGTTTTGTGCAGGTTATCACTCGAGATATTTTGCGCGTCGCACTGTTTTGTGCAGTTGACACCAGCGCTATTTTGCGCGTCGCACTATTTTGTGCAGTTTATCACTCGCGTTATTTTGCCCGTCGCACTGTTTTGTGCAGTTCATCACTCGCGCTATTTTGCGCGTCGCACTGTTTTGTGCAGTTTATCACTCGCGTTATTTTGCGCGTCGCACTGTTTTGTGCAGTTTATCACTCGCGTTATTTTGCGCGTCGCACTATTTTGTGCAGTTGACACACGCGTTATTTTGCGCGTCGCACTTTTTTGTGCAGTTGACACTCGCGCTATTTTGCGTGTCGCACTGTTTTGTGCAGTTTATCACTCGCGCTATTTTGCGCGTCGCACTGTTTTGTGCAGTTGACACTCGCGCTATTTTGCGCGTCGCACTGTTTTGTGCAGTTGACAATCGCGCTATTTTGCGCGTCGCACTGTTTTACACAGTTCATTACTCGCGTTATTTTGCGCGTCGCACTGTTTTGTGCAGTTGACACTCGCGTTATTTTGCGCGTCGCACTGTTTTGTGCAGTTTATCACTCGCGCTATTTTGCGCGTGGCACTGTTTTGTGCAGTTGACACACGAATATTTTGCGCGTTGCACTTTTTTGTGCAGTTCATCACTCGCGCTATTTTGCGCGTCGCACTATTTTGTGCAGTTGGCACTCGCGCTATTTTGCGCGTCGCACTGTTTTGTGCAGTTTTTCATTCGCGCTATTTTGCGCGTCGCACTGTTTTGTGCAGTTGACACACACGCTATTTTGCGCGTCGCACTGTTTTGTGCAGTTGACACTCGCGCTATTTTGCGCGTCGCACTGTTTTGTGCAGTTTTTCACTCGTGCTATTTTGCGCGTCGCACTGTTTTGTGCAGTTGACAATCGCGCTATTTTGCGCGTCGCACTGTTTTACGCAGTTTATTACTCGCGTTATTTTGCGCGTCTCACTGTTTTGTGCAGTTGACACTCGCGTTATTTTGCGCGTCGCACTGTTTTGTGCAGTTTATCACTCGCGCTATTTTGTGCGTGGCACTGTTTTGTGCAGTTGACACACGAATATTTTGCGCGTCGCACTTTTTTGTGCAGTTCATCACTCGCGCTATTTTGCGCGTCGCACTATTTTGTGCAGTTGGCAATCGCGCTATTTTGCGCGTCGCACTGTTTTGTGCAGTTTTTCACTCGCGCTATTTTGCGCGTCGCACTGTTTTGTGCAGTTGACACTCGCGCTATTTTGCGTGTCGCACTGTTTTGCGCAGTTTATTACTCGCGGTATTTTGCGCGTCGCACTGTTTTGTGCAGTTTATCACTCGTGCTATTTTGCGCGTGGCACTGTTTTGTGCAGTTGACACTCGCGTTATTTTGCGCGTCGCACTGTTTTGTGCAGTTGAAACTCCCGCTATTTTGCGCGTCGCACCGTTTTGTGTAGTTTATCACTCGCGCTATTTTTCGCGTCGCACTGTTTTGTGCAGTTTTTCACTCGCTCTATTTTGCGCGTGGCACTGTTTTGTGCAGTTGACACACGCGTTATTTTGCGCGTCGCACTTTTTTGTGCAGTTGACACTCGCGCTATTTTGCGGGTCGCACTGTTTTGTGCAGTTTATCACTCGCGCTATTTTGCGCGTCGCACTGTTTTGTGCAGTTGACACTCGCGCTATTTTGCGCGTCGCACTGTTTTGTGCAGTTTATCACTCGCGCTATTTTGCGCGTCGCACGGTTTTGTGCAGTTGACACTCGCGCTATTTTGCGCGTCGCACTCTTTTGTGCAGTTTATCACTCGCGCTATTTTGCGCGTCGCACTGTTTTGTGCAGTTTATCACTCGAGATATTTTGCGCGTCGCACTGTTTTGTGCAGTTGACACCAGCGCTATTTTGCGCGTCGCACTATTTTGTGCAGTTTATCACTCGCGTTATTTTGCCCGTCGCACTGTTTTGTGCAGTTCATCACTCGCGCTATTTTGCGCGTCGCACTGTTTTGTGCAGTTGACAATCGCGCTATTTTGCGCGTCGCACTGTTTTGTGCAGTTTATCACTCGCGCTATTTTGCGCGTCGCACTGTTTTGTGCAGTTGACACTCGCGCTATTTTGCGCGTCGCACTCTTTTGTGCAGTTTATCAGTCGCGCTATTTTGCGCGTCGCACTGTTTTGTGCAGTTTATCACTCGCGCTATTTTGCGCGTCGCACTGTTTTGTGCAGTTTATCACTCGCGCTATTTTGCCCGTCGCACTGTTTTGTGCAGTTCATCACTCGCGCTATTTTGCGCATCGCACTGTTTTGCGCAGTTGACACTCGCGTTATTTTGCGCGTCGCACTGTTTTGTGCAGTTCATCACTCGCGCTATTTTACGCGTCGCCATGTTTTGTGCAGTTGACACGCGCTATTTTGCGGGTCGCACTGTTTTGTGCAGTTTATCACTCGCGCTATTTTGCGCGTCGCACTGTTTTGTGCAGTTGACACTCGCGCTATTTTGCGCGTCGCACTGTTTTGGGCAGTTCATCACTCGCGCTATTTTGCGCGTCGTACTGTTTTGTGCAGTTGACACCCGCGCTATTTTGCGCGTCGCACTGTTTTGTGCAGTTTTTCACTCGTGCTATTTTGCGCGTCGCACTGTTTTGTGCAGTTGACAATCGCGCTATTTTGCGCGTCGCACTGTTTTACGCAGTTTATTACTCGCGTTATTTTGCGCGTCGCACTTTTTTGTGCAGTTGACACTCACGCTATTTTGCGCATCGTACCGTTTTGTGCAGTTTATCACTCGCACTATTTTGCGCGTCGCACTGTTTTGTGCAGTTTATCACTAGCGTTATTTTGCGCGTCGCACTGTTTTGTGCAGTTTACCACTCGCGCTATTTTGCGCGTGGCACTGTTTTGTGCAGTTGACACACGAATATTTTGCGCGTCGCACTTTTTTGTGCAGTTCATCACTCGCGCTATTTTGCGCGTCGCACTATTTTGTGCAGTTGTCACTCGCGCTATTTTGCGCGTCGCACTGTTTTGTGCAGTTGACACACACGTTATTTTGCGCGTCGCAATTTTTTGTGCAGTTGACACTCACGCTATTTTGCGCATCGCACCGTTTTGTGCAGTTTATCACTCGCGCTATTTTGCGGGTCGCACTGTTTTGTGCAGTTTTTCACTCGCGCTATTTTGCGCATCGCACTGTTTTGTGCAGTTGACACGCGCTATTTTGCGTGTCGCACTGTTTTGTGCAGTTTATCACTCGCGCTATTTTGCGCGTCGCACTGTTTTGTGCAGTAGACACTCGCGCTATTTTGCGCGTCGCACTGTTTTGGGCAGTTTATCACTCGCGCTATTTTGCGCGTCGCACTGTTTTGTGCAGTTGACACTCGCGCTATTTTGCGTGTCGCACTGTTTTGCGCAGTTTATCACTCGCGCTATTTTAGGCGTCGCCATGTTTTGTGCAGTTGACACTCGCGCTATTTTGCGTGTCGCACTGTTTTGGGCAGTTTATCACTCGCGCTATTTTGCGTGTCGCACTGTTTTGTGTAGTTGACACTCGCGCTATTTTGCGCGTCGCACTGTTTTGGGCAGTTTATCACTCGCGCTATTTTGCGCGTCGTACTGTTTTGTGCAGTTGACACTCGCGCTATTTTGCGCGTCGCACTGTTTTGTGCAATTGATCACTCGCGTTATTTTGCACGTCGCACTGTTTTGTGCAGTTCATCACTCGCGCTATTTTGCGCGTCGCACTGTTTTGTGCAGTTTATCACTCGCGCTATTTTCCGCGTCGCCATGTTTTGTGCAGTTGACACGCGCTATTTTGCGGGTCGCACTGGTTTGTGCAGTTTATCACTCGCGCTATTTTGCGCGTCGCACTGTTTTGTGCAGTTGGCACTCGCGCTATTTTGCGCGTCGCACTGTTTTGGGCAGTTTATCACTCGCGCTATTTTGCGCGTCGCACTGTTTTGTGCAGTTGACACTCGCGCTATTTTGCTTGTCGCACTGTTTTGCGCAGTTTATTACTCGCGTTATTTTGCGCGTCGCACTGTTTTGTGCAGTTTATCACTCGTGCTATTTTGCGCGTGGCACTGTTTTGTGCAGTTGACACTCGCGTTATTTTGCGCGTCGCACTGTTTTGTGCAGTTGAAACTCACGCTATTTTGCGCGTCACACCGTTTTGTGTAGTTTATCACTCGCGCTATTTTTCGCGTCGCACTGTTTTGTGCAGTTTTTCACTCGCTCTATTTTGCGCGTGGCACTGTTTTGTGCAGTTGACACACGCGTTATTTTGCGCGTCGCACTTTTTTGTGCAGTTGACACTCGCGCTATTTTGCGTGTCGCACTGTTTTGTGCAGTTTATCACTCACGCTATTTTGCGCGTCGCACTGTTTTGTGCAGTTGACACTCGCGCTATGTTGCGCGTCGCACTGTTTTGTGCAGTTTATCACTCGCGCTATGTTGCGCGTCGCACTGTTTTGTACAGTTGACACTCGCGCTATTTTGCGCGTCGCACTCTTTTGTGCAGTTTATCACTCGCGCTATTTTGCGCGTCGCACTGTTTTGTGTAGTTTATCACTCGCGGTATTTTGCGCGTCGCACTGTTTTGTGCAGTTGACACCAGCGCTATTTTGCGCGTCGCACTATTTTGTGCAGTTTATCACTCGCGATATTTTGCCCGTCGCACTGTTTTGTGCAGTTGACAATCGCGCTATTTTGCGCGTCGCACTGTTTTGTGCAGTTTATCACACCCGTTATTTTGCGGGTCGCACTTTTTTGTGCAGTTGACACTCGCGCTATTCTGCGCGTCGCACTGTTTTGTGCAGTTTATCACTCGCGCTATATTGCGCGTCGCACTGTTTTGTGCAGTTGACACTCGCGCTATTCTGCGCGTCGCACTGTTTTGTGCAGTTGACACTCGCGCTATTTTGCGCGTCGCACTGTTTTGTGTAGTTTATCACTCGCGCTATTTTACGCGTCGCACAATTTTGTGCAGTTGACACTCCCGCTATTTTGCGCGTCGCACTGTTTTGTGCAGTTTATCACTCATGCTATTTTGCGCGTGGCACTGTTTTGTGCAGTTGACACTCGCGTTATTTTGCGCGTCGCACTGTTTTGTGCAGTTGACACTCGCGCTATTTTGCACGTCGCATTGTTTTGTGTAGTTTATCACTCGCGCTATTTTGCGCGTCGCACTGTTTTCTGCAGTTTTTCACTCGCGCTATTTTACTCGTGGCACTGTTTTGTGCAGTTGACACACGCGTTATTTTGCGCGTCGCACTTTTTTGTGCAGTTGACACTCACGCTATTTTGCGCATCGCACCGTTTTGTGCAGTTTATCACTCGCACTATTTTGCGCGTCGCACTGTTTTGTGCAGTTTATCACTAGCGCTATTTTGCGCGTCGCACTGTTTTGTGCAGTTGACACTCGCGCTATTTTGCGCGTCGCACTCTTTTGTGCAGTTTATCACTCGTGCTATTTTGCGCGTGGCACTGTTTTGTGTCGCTGACACTCGCGTTATTTTGCGCGTCGCACTGTTTTGTGCAGTTGAAACTCACGCAATTTTGCGCGTCGCACTGTTTTGTGTAGTTTATCACTCGCGCTATTTTTCGCGTCGCACTGTTTTGTGCAGTTTTTCACTCGCGCTATTTTGCGCGTGGCACTGTTTTGTGCAGTTGAAACACGCGTTATTTTGCGCATCGCACTTTTTTTTGCAGTTGACACGCGCGCTATTTTGCGCGTCGCACTGTTTTGTGCAGTTGACACTCGCGCTATTTTGCGCGTCGCACTGTTTTGGGCAGTTTATCACTCGCGCTATTTTGCGCGTCGCACTGTTTTGTGCAGTTGACACTCGCGCTATTTTGCTTGTCGCACTGTTTTGCGCAGTTTATTACTCGCGTTATTTTGCGCGTCGCACTGTTTTGTGCAGTTTATCACTCGTGCTATTTTGCGCGTGGCACTGTTTTGTGCAGTTGACACTCGCGTTATTTTGCGCGTCGCACTGTTTTGTGCAGTTGAAACTCACGCTATTTTGCGCGTCACACCGTTTTGTGTAGTTTATCACTCGCGCTATTTTTCGCGTCGCACTGTTTTGTGCAGTTTTTCACTCGCTCTATTTTGCGCGTGGCACTGTTTTGTGCAGTTGACACACGCGTTATTTTGCGCGTCGCACTTTTTTGTGCAGTTGACACTCGCGCTATTTTGCGCGTCGCACTGTTTTGTGCAGTTGATCACTCGAGTTATTTTGCGCGTCGCACTGTTTTGTGCAGTTGACACTCGCGCTATTTTGCGCGTCGCACTGTTTTGTGCAGTTTATCACTCGCGCTATTTTGCGCGTCGCACTGTACACTCGCGTTATTTTGCGCGTCGCACTGTTTTGTGCAGTTTATCACTCGCGCTATTTTGCGCGTGGCACTATTTTGTGCAGTTTTTCACTCGCTCTATTTTGCGCGTGGCACTATTTTGTGCAGTTGACACACGCGTTATTTTGCGCGTCGCACTTTTTTGTGCAGTTGACACTCGCGCTATTTTGCGTGTCGCACTGTTTTGTGCAGTTTATCACTCGCGCTATTTTGCGCGTCGCACTGTTTTGTGCAGTTGACACTCGCGCTATTTTGCGCGTCGCACTGTTTTGTGCAGTTTATCACTCGCGCTATTTTGCGCGTCGCACTGTTTTGTACAGTTGACACTCGCGCTATTTTGCGCGTCGCACTCTTTTGTGCAGTTTATCACTCGCGCTATTTTGCGCGTCGCACTGTTTTGTGTAGTTTATCACTCGCGCTATTTTGCGCGTCGCACTGTTTTGTGCAGTTGACACCAGCGCTATTTTGCGCGTCGCACTATTTTGTGCAGTTTATCACTCGCGATATTTTGCCCGTCGCACTGTTTTGTGCAGTTCATCACTCGCGCTATTTTGCGCGTCGCACTGTTTTGTGCAGTTGACAATCGCGCTATTTTGCGCGTCGCACTGTTTTGTGCAGTTTATCACACCCGTTATTTTGCGGGTCGCACTTTTTTGTGCAGTTGACACTCGCGCTATTTTGCGCGTCGCACTGTTTTGTGCAGTTTATCACTCGCGCTATATTGCGCGTCGCACTGTTTTGTGCAGTTGACACTCGCGCTATTTTGCGCGTCGCACTGTTTTGTGCAGTTGACACTCGCGCTATTTTGCGCGTCGCACTGTTTTGTGCAGTTTATCACTCGCGCTATTTTACGCGTCGCACAATTTTGTGCAGTTGACACTCCCGCTATTTTGCGCGTCGCACTGTTTTGTGCAGTTTATCACTCGTGCTATTTTGCGCGTGGCACTGTTTTGTGCAGTTGACACTCGCGTTATTTTGCGCGTCGCACTGTTTTGTGCAGTTGACACTCGCGCTATTTTGCACGTCGCATTGTTTTGTGTAGTTTATCACTCGCGCTATTTTGCGCGTCGCACTGTTTTCTGCAGTTTTTCACTCGCGCTATTTTACTCGTGGCACTGTTTTGTGCAGTTGACACACGCGTTATTTTGCGCGTCGCACTTTTTTGTGCAGTTGACACTCACGCTATTTTGCGCATCGCACCGTTTTGTGCAGTTTATCACTCGCACTATTTTGCGCGTCGCACTGTTTTGTGCAGTTTATCACTAGCGCTATTTTGCGCGTCGCACTGTTTTGTGCAGTTGACACTCGCGCTATTTTGCGCGTCGCACTCTTTTGTGCAGTTTATCACTCGTGCTATTTTGCGCGTGGCACTGTTTTGTGTCGCTGACACTCGCGTTATTTTGCGCGTCGCACTGTTTTGTGCAGTTGAAACTCACGCAATTTTGCGCGTCGCACTGTTTTGTGTAGTTTATCACTCGCGCTATTTTTCGCGTCGCACTGTTTTGTGCAGTTTTTCACTCGCGCTATTTTGCGCGTGGCACTGTTTTGTGCAGTTGAAACACGCGTTATTTTGCGCATCGCACTTTTTTTTGCAGTTGACACGCGCGCTATTTTGCGCGTCGCACTGTTTTGTGCAGTTGACACTCGCGCTATTTTGCGCGTCGCACTGTTTTGTGCAGTTTATCACTCGCGCTATATTGCGCGTCGCATTGTTTTGTGCAGTTGACACTCGCGCTATTTTGCGCGTCGCACTGTTTTGTGCAGTTGACACTCGCGCTATTTTGCGCGTCGCACTGTTTTGTGCAGTTTATCACTCGCGCTATTTTGCGCGTCGCACTGTTTTGTGCAGTTGACACTCGCGCTATTTTGCGCGTCGCACTGTTTTGTGCAGTTTATCACTCGCGTTATTTTGCCCGTCGCACTGTTTTGTGCAGTTCATCACTCGCGCTATTTTGCGCGTCGCACTGTTTTGTGCAGTTGACACTCGCGCTATTTTGCGTGTCGCACTGTTTTGCGCAGTTGACACTCGCGTTATTTGCGCGCGTCGCACTGTTTTGTGCAGTTTATCACCCGTTCTATTTTGCGCGTGGCACTGTTTTGTGTAGTTGACACTCGTGTTATTTTGCGCGTGGCACTGTTTTGTGCAGTTGAAACACGCGTTATTTTGCGCGTCGCACTTTTTTGTGCAGTTGACACTCGCGCTATATTGCGCGTCGCATTGTTTTTGTGCAGTTGACAATCGCGCTATTTTGCGCGTCGCACTGTTTTGTGCAGTTGACACTCGCGCTATTTTGCGCGTCGCTCTCTTTTGTGCAGTTTATCACTCGCGCTATTTTGCGCGTCGCACTGTTTTGTGCAGTTTTATCACTCACGCTATTTTGCGCGTCGCACTGTTTTGTGCAGTTGACACTTCGCGCTATTTTGTGCGTCGCACTGTTTTGTGCAGTTTATCACTCGCGTTTATTTTGCCCGTCGCACTGTTTTGTGCAGTTCATCACTCGCGCTATTTTGCGCGTCGCACTGTTTTGCGCAGTTGACCACTCGCGCTATTTTGCGTGTCGCACTGTTTTGCGCAGTTTATTACTCGCGTTATTTTGCGCGTCGCACTGTTTTGTGCAGTTGACACTCGCGTTATTTTGCGCGTCGCACTGTTTTGTGCAGTTTATCACTTGTGCTATTTTGCGCGTGACACTGTTTTGTGTAGTTGACACTCGCGTTATTTTGCGCGTTGCACTGTTTTGTGCAGTTGAAACTCACGCTATTTTCCGCGTCGCACTGTTTTGTGTAGTTTATCACTCGCGCTATTTTTCGCGTCGCACTATTTTGCGCGTGGCACTGTTTTGTGCAGTTGAAACACTCGTTATTTTGCGGGTCGCACTTTTTTGTGCAGTTGACACTCGCGCTATTTTGCGCGTCGCACTGTTTTGTGCAGTTGACACTCGCGCTATTTTACGCGTCGCACTGTTTTGTGCAGTTTATCACTCGCGCTATATTGCGCGTCGCAGTGTTTTGTGCAGTTGACACTCGCGCTATTTTGCGCGTCGCACTGTTTTGTGCAGTTGACACTCGCGCTATTTTGCGCGTCGCACTGTTTTGTGCAGTTTATCACTCGCGCTATATTGCGCGTCGCAGTGTTTTGTGCAGTTGACACTCGCGCTATTTTGCGCGTCGCACTGTTTTGTGCAGTTGACACTCGCGCTATTTTGCGCGTCGCACTGTTTTGTGCAGTTTATCACTCGCGCTATTTTGCGCGTCGCACTGTTTTGTGCAGTTGACACTCGCGCTATTTTGCGCGTCGCACTGTTTTGTGCAGTTTATCACTCGCGTTATTTTGCCCGTCGCACTGTTTTGTGCAGTTCATCACTCGCGCTATTTTGCGCGTCGCACTGTTTTGTGCAGTTGACACTCGCGCTATTTTGCGTGTCGCACTGTTTTGCGCAGTTGACACTCGCGTTATTTGGCGCGTCGCACTGTTTTGTGCAGTTTATCACCCGTTCTTTTTTGCGCGTGGCACTGTTTTGTGTAGTTGACACTCGCGTTATTTTGCGCGTCGCACTGTTTTGTCTAGTTTATCACTCGCGCTATTTTTTGCGTCGCACTGTTTTGTGCAGTTTTTCACTCGCGCTATTTTGCGCGTGGCACTGTTTTGTGCAGTTGAAACACGCGTTATTTTGCGCGTCGCACTTTTTTGTGCAGTTGACACTCGCGCTATATTGCGCGTCGCATTGTTTTGTGCAGTTGACAATCGCGCTATTTTGCGCGTCGCACTGTTTTGTGCAGTTGACACTCGCGCTATTTTGCGCGTCGCACTCTTTTGTGCAGTTTTTCACTCGTGCTATTTTGCGCGTCGCACTGTTTTGTGCAGTTGACACTCGCGCAATTTTGCGCGTGGCACTGTTTTGCGCAGTTTATTACTCGTGGTATTTTGCGCGTCGGACTATTTTGTGCAGTTGACACTCGCGGTATTTTGCGCGTCGCACTGTTTTGTGCAGTTTATCACTCGTGCTATTTTGCGCGTGGCACTGTTTTGTGCAGTTGACACTCGCGTTATTTTGCCCGTCGCACTGTTTTGTGCAGTTGACACTCGCGCTATTTTGCGCGTCGCACTGTTTTGTGCAGTTGACACTCGCGCTATTTTGGGCGTCGCACTGTTTTGTGCAGTTTTTCACTCGTGCTATTTTGCGCGTCGCACTGTTTTGTGCAGTTGACACTCGCGCAATTTTGCGCGTCGCACTGTTTTGCGCAGTTTATTACTCGTGGTATTTTGCGCGTCGCACTATTTTGTGCAGTTGACACTCGCGGTATTTTGCGCGTCGCACTGTTTTGTGCAGTTTATCACTCGTGCTATTTTGCGCGTGGCACTGTTTTGTGCAGTTGACACTCGCGTTATTTTGCCCGTCGCACTGTTTTGTGCAGTTGACACTCGCGCTATTTTGCGCGTCGCACTGTTTTGTACAGTTTATCACTCGCGCTATTTTACGCGACGTACTGTTTTGTGCAGTTGACACTCGCGCTATTTTGCGCGTCGCACTGTTTTGTGCAGTTTATCACTCGCGCTATTTTGCGTGTCGCACTGTTTTGCGCAGTTTATTACTCGCGTTATTTTGCGCGTCGCACTGTTTTGTGCAGTTGACACACGCGTTATTTTTCGCGTCGCACTGTTTTGTGCAGTTGACACTCGCGCTATTTTGCGCGTCGCACTCTTTTGTGCAGTTTATCACTCGCGTAATTTTGCGCGTCGCGCTGTTTTGTGCAGTTGACACTCGCGCTATTTTGCGGGTCGCCCTATTTTGCGCAGTTTATTACTCGCGCTATTTTGCGCGTCGCACTGTTTTGTGCAGTTTATCACTCGCGCTATTTTACGCGTGGCACTATTTTGTGCAGTTTTTCACTCGCTCTATTTTGCGCGTGGCACTATTTTGTGCAGTTGACACACGCGTTATTTTGCGCGTCGCACTTTTTTGTGCAGTTGACACTCGCGCTATTTTGCGTGTCGCACTGTTTTGTGCAGTTTATCACTCGCGCTATTTTGCGCGTCGCACTGTTTTGTGCAGTTGACACCAGCGCTATTTTGCGCGTCGCACTATTTTGTGCAGTTTATCACTCGCGATATTTTGCCCGTCGCACTGTTTTGTGCAGTTCATCACTCGCGCTATTTTGCGCGTCGCACTGTTTTGTGCAGTTGACAATCGCGCTATTTTGCGCGTCGCACTGTTTTGTGCAGTTTATCACACCCGTTATTTTGCGGGTCGCACTTTTTTGTGCAGTTGACACTCGCGCTATTTTGCGCGTCGCACTGTTTTGTGCAGTTTATCACTCGCGCTATATTGCGCGTCGCACTGTTTTGTGCAGTTGACACTCGCGCTATTTTGCGCGTCGCACTGTTTTGTGCAGTTGACACTCGCGCTATTTTGCACGTCGCACTGTTTTGTGCAGTTTATCACTCGCGCTATTTTACGCGTCGCACAATTTTGTGCAGTTGACACTCCCGCTATTTTGCGCGTCGCACTGTTTTGTGCAGTTTATCACTCGTGCTATTTTGCGCGTGGCACTGTTTTGTGCAGTTGACACTCGCGTTATTTTGCGCGTCGCACTGTTTTGTGCAGTTGACACTCGCGCTATTTTGCGCGTCGCATTGTTTTGTGTAGTTTATCACTCTCGCTATTTTGCGCGTCGCACTGTTTTCTGCAGTTTTTCACTCGCGCTATTTTACTCGTGGCACTGTTTTGTGCAGTTGACACACGCGTTATTTTGCGCGTCGCACTTTTTTGTGCAGTTGACACTCACGCTATTTTGCGCATCGCACCGTTTTGTGCAGTTTATCACTCGCACTATTTTGCGCGTCGCACTGTTTTGTGCAGTTTATCACTAGCGCTATTTTGCGCGTCGCACTGTTTTGTGCAGTTGACACTCGCGCTATTTTGCGCGTCGCACTCTTTTGTGCAGTTTATCACTCGTGCTATTTTGCGCGTGGCACTGTTTTGTGTCGCTGACACTCGCGTTATTTTGCGCGTCGCACTGTTTTGTGCAGTTGAAACTCACGCAATTTTGCGCGTCGCACTGTTTTGTGTAGTTTATCACTCGCGCTATTTTTCGCGTCGCACTGTTTTGTGCAGTTTTTCACTCGCGCTATTTTGCGCGTGGCACTGTTTTGTGCAGTTGAAACACGCGTTATTTTGCGCATCGCACTTTTTTTTGCAGTTGACACGCGCGCTATTTTGCGCGTCGCACTGTTTTGTGCAGTTGACACTCGCGCTATTTTGCGCGTCGCACTGTTTTGTGCAGTTTATCACTCGCGCTATATTGCGCGTCGCATTGTTTTGTGCAGTTGACACTCGCGCTATTTTGCGCGTCGCACTGTTTTGTGCAGTTGACACTCGCGCTATTTTGCGCGTCGCACTGTTTTGTGCAGTTGACACTCGCGCTATTTTGCGCGTCGCACTGTTTTGTGCAGTTTATCACTCGCGCTATTTTGCGCGTCGCACTGTTTTGTGCAGTTGACACTCTCGCTATTTTGCGCGTCGCACTGTTTTGTGCAGTTTATCACTCGCGTTATTTTGCCCGTCGCACTGTTTTGTGCAGTTCATCACTCGCGCTATTTTGCGCGTCGCACTGTTTTGTGCAGTTGACACTCGCGCTATTTTGCGTGTCGCACTGTTTTGCGCAGTTGACACTCGCGTTATTTGGCGCGTCGCACTGTTTTGTGCAGTTTATCACCCGTTCTATTTTGCGCGTGGCACTGTTTTGTGTAGTTGACACTCGTGTTATTTTGCGCGTGGCACTGTTTTGTGCAGTTGAAACACGCGTTATTTTGCGCGTCGCACTTTTTTGTGCAGTTGACACTCGCGCTATTTTGCGCGTCGCTCTCTTTTGTGCAGTTTATCACTCGCGCTATTTTGCGCGTCGCACTGTTTTGTGCAGTTTATCACTCACGCTATTTTGCGCGTCGCACTGTTTTGTGCAGTTGACACTTCGCGCTATTTTGTGCGTCGCACTGTTTTGTGCAGTTTATCACTCGCGTTATTTTGCCCGTCGCACTGTTTTGTGCAGTTCATCACTCGCGCTATTTTGCGCGTCGCACTGTTTTGCGCAGTTGACACTCGCGCTATTTTGCGTGTCGCACTGTTTTGCGCAGTTTATTACTCGCGTTATTTTGCGCGTCGCACTGTTTTGTGCAGTTGACACTCGCGTTATTTTGCGCGTCGCACTGTTTTGTGCAGTTTATCACTTGTGCTATTTTGCGCGTGACACTGTTTTGTGTAGTTGACACTCGCGTTATTTTGCGCGTTGCACTGTTTTGTGCAGTTGAAACTCACGCTATTTTCCGCGTCGCACTGTTTTGTGTAGTTTATCACTCGCGCTATTTTTCGCGTCGCACTATTTTGCGCGTGGCACTGTTTTGTGCAGTTGAAACACTCGTTATTTTGCGGGTCGCACTTTTTTGTGCAGTTGACACTCGCGCTATTTTGCGCGTCGCACTGTTTTGTGCAGTTGACACTCGCGCTATTTTCCGTGTCGCACTGTTTTGTGCAGTTTATCACTCGCGCTATATTGCGCGTCGCACTGTTTTGTGCAGTTGACACTCGCGCTATTTTGCGCGTCGCACTGTTTTGTGCAGTTGACACTCGCGCTATTTTGCGCGTCGCACTGTTTTGTGCAGTTTATCACTCGCGCTATATTGCGCGTCGCAGTGTTTTGTGCAGTTGACACTCGCGCTATTTTGCGCGTCGCACTGTTTTGTGCAGTTGACACTCGCGCTATTTTGCGCGTCGCACTGTTTTGTGCAGTTTATCACTCGCGCTATTTTGCGCGTCGCACTGTTTTGTGCAGTTGACACTCGCGCTATTTTGCGCGTCGCACTGTTTTGTGCAGTTTATCACTCGCGTTATTTTGCCCGTCGCACTGTTTTGTGCAGTTCATCACTCGCGCTATTTTGCGCGTCGCACTGTTTTGTGCAGTTGACACTCGCGCTATTTTGCGTGTCGCACTGTTTTGCGCAGTTGACACTCGCGTTATTTGGCGCGTCGCACTGTTTTGTGCAGTTTATCACCCGTTCTATTTTGTGCGTGGCACTGTTTTGTGTAGTTGACACTCGCGTTATGTTGCGCGTGGCACTGTTTTGTGCAGTTGAAACTCCCGCTATTTTGCGCGTCGCACAGTTTTGTCTAGTTTATCACTCGCGCTATTTTTCGCGTCGCACTGTTTTGTGCAGTTTTTCACTCGCGCTATTTTGCGCGTGGCACTGTTTTGTGCAGTTGAAACACGCGTTATTTTGCGCGTCGCACTTTTTTGTGCAGTTGACACTCGCGCTATATTGCGCGTCGCATTGTTTTGTGCAGTTGACAATCGCGCTATTTTGCGCGTCGCACTGTTTTGTGCAGTTGACACTCGCGCTATTTTGCGCGTCGCACTCTTTTGTGCAGTTTTTCACTCGTGCTATTTTGCGCGTCGCACTGTTCTGTGCAGTTGACACTCGCGCAATTTTGCGCGTGGCACTGTTTTGCGCAGTTTATTACTCGCGGTATTTTGCGCGTCGCACTATTTTGTGCAGTTGACACTCGCGGTATTTTGCGCGTCGCACTGTTTTGTGCAGTTTATCACTCGTGCTATTTTGCGCGTGGCACTGTTTTGTGCAGTTGACACTCGCGTTATTTTGCCCGTCGCACTGTTTTGTGCAGTTGACACTCGCGCTATTTTGCGCGTCGCACTGTTTTGTGCAGTTGACACTCGCGCTATTTTGTGCGTCGCACTGTTTTGTGCAGTTTTTCACTCGTGCTATTTTGCGCGTCGCACTGTTTTGTGCAGTTGACACTCGCGCAATTTTGCGCGTCGCACTGTTTTGCGCAGTTTATTACTCGTGGTATTTTGCGCGTCGCACTATTTTGTGCAGTTGACACTCGCGGTATTTTGCGCGTCGCACTGTTTTGTGCAGTTTATCACTCGTGCTATTTTGCGCGTCGCACTGTTTTGTGCAGTTGACACTCGCGTTATTTTGCCCGTCGCACTGTTTTGTGCAGTTGACACTCGCACTATTTTGCGCGTCGCACTGTTTTGTACAGTTTATCACTTGCGCTATTTTGCGCGACGCACTGTTTTGTGCAGTTGACACTCGCGCTATTTTGCGCGTCGCACTCTTTTGTGCAGTTTATCACTCGCGCTATTTTGCGCGTCGCACTGTTTTGTGCAGTTGACACTCGCGCTATTTTGCGCGTCGCACTGTTTTGTGCAGTTTATCACTCGCGCTATTTTGCGTGTCGCACTGTTTTGCGCAGTTTATTACTCGCGTTATTTTGCGCGTCGCACTGTTTTGTGCAGTTGACACACGCGTTATTTTGCGCGTCGCACTGTTTTGTGCAGTTGACACTCGCGCTATTTTGCGCGTCGCACTCTTTTGTGCAGTTTATCACTCGCGTAATTTTGCGCGTCGCGCTGTTTTGTGCAGTTGACACTCGCGCTATTTTGCGGGTCGCACTATTTTGCGCAGTTTATTACTCGCGTTATTTTGCGCGTCGCACTGTTTTGTGCAGTTGACACTCGCGTTATTTTGCGCGTCGCACTGTTTTGTGCAGTTTATCACTCGTGCTATTTTGCGCGTGGCACTGTTTTGTGTAGTTGACACTCGCGTTATTTTGCGCGTCGCACTGTTTTGTGCAGTTGAAACTCACGCCATTTTGCGCGTCACACTCTTTTGTGTAGTTTATCACTCGCGCTATTTTGCGCGTCGCACTATTTTGTGCAGTTTTTCACTCGCCCTATTTTGCGCGTGGCACTGTTTTGTGCAGTTGACACATGTGTTATTTTGCGCGTCGCACTTTTTTGTGCAGTTGACACTCACGCTATTTTGCGCATCGCACCGTTTTGTGCAGTTTATCACTCGCGCTATTTTACGGGTCGCACTGTTTTGTGCAGTTTATCACTCGTGTTATTTTGCGCCTCGCACTGTTTTGTGCAGTTGACACGCGGGCTATTTTGCGCGTCGCACTGTTTTGTGCAGTTTATCACTCGCGCTATTTTGCGCGTCGCCATGTTTTGTGCAGTTGACACTCGCGCTATTTTGCACGTCGCACTGTTTTTTGCAGTTGACACTCGCGCTATTTTGCGCGTCGCACTGTTTTGTGCAGTTTATCACTCGCGTTATTTTGCCCGTCGCACTGTTTTGTGCAGTTCATCACTCGCGCTATTTTGCGCGTCGCACTATTTTGTGCAGTTGACACTCGCGCTATTTTCCGCGTCGCACTGTTTTGCGCAGTTTATTACTCGCGTTATTTTGCGCGTCGCACTGTTTTGTGCAGTTGACACTCGCGTTATTTTGCGCGTCGCACTGTTTTGTGCAGTTTATCACTCGTGCTATTTTGCGCGTTGCACTGTTTTGTGCAGTTGACACTCGGGTTATTTTGCGCGTCGCACTGTTTTGTGCAGTTTTTCACTCGCGCTATTTTGCGCGTGGCACTGTTTTGTGCAGTTGACACACGCGTTATTTTGCGCGTCGCACTTTTTTGTGCAGCTGACAGTCACGCTATTTTGCGCATCGCACCGTTTTGTGCAGTTTATCACTCGCGCTATTTTGCGGGTCGCACTGTTTTGTGCAGTTTTTCACTCGCGCTATTTTGCGCATCGCACTGTTTTGTGCAGTTGACACGCCCTATTTTACGTGTCGCACTGTTTTGTGCAGTTTATCACTCGCGCTATTTTGCGCGTCGCACTGTTTTGTGCAGTTGACACATGCGCTATTTTGCGCGTCGCACTGTTTTGGGCAGTTTATCACTCGCGCTATTTTGCGCGTCGCACTGTTTTGTGCAGTTGACACTCGCGCTATTTTGCGCGTCGCACTGTTTTGTGCAGTTTATCACTCGCGCTATTTTACGGGTCGCACTGTTTTGCGCAGTTTATTACTCGCGTTATTTTGCGCGTCGCACTGTTTTGTGCAGTTGACACTCGCGTTATTTTGCGCGTCGCACTATTTTGTTGAGTTTATCACTCGTGCTATTTTGCGCGTGGCACTGTTTTGTGTAGTTGACACTCGCGTTATTTTGCGCGTCGCACTGTTTTGTGCAGTTGAAACTCACGCTATTTTGCGCGTCGCACTCTTTTGTGTAGTTCATCACTCGCGCTATTTTGCGCGTCGCACTGTTTTGTGCAGTTTTTCACTCTCGCTATTTTGCGCGTGGCTCTGTTTTGTGCAGTTGACACATGCGTTATTTTGCGCGTCGCACTTTTTTGTGCAGTTGACACTCACGCTATTTTGCGCATCGCACCGTTTTGTGCAGTTTATCACTCGCGCTATTTTACGGGTCGCACTGTTTTGTGCAGTTTATCATTCGCGCTATTTTGCGCCTCGCACTGTTTTGTGCAGTTGACACGCGCTATTTTGCGCGTCGCACTGTTTTGTGCAGTTTATCACTCGCGCTATTTTGCGCGTCGCCATGTTTTGTGCAGTTGACACTCGAGCTATTTTGCGCGTCGCACTGTTTTGTGCAGTTTATCACTCGTGCTATTTTGCGCGTCGCACTGTTTTTTGCAGTTGACACTCGCGCTATTTTGCGCGTCGCACTATTTTGTGCAGTTTATCACTCGCGTTATTTTGCCCGCCGCACTGTTTTGTGCAGTTCATCACTCGCGCTATTTTGCGCGTCGCACTATTTTGTGCAGTTGACACTCGCGCTATTTTGCGCGTCGCACTGTTTTGCGCAGTTTATTACTCGCGTTATTTTGCGCGTCGCACTGTTTTGTGCAGTTGACACTCGCGTTATTTTGCGCGTCGCACTGTTTTGTGCAGTTTATCACTCGTGCTATTTTGCGCGTTGCACTGTTTTGTGCAGTTCACACTCGGGTTATTTTGCGCGTCGCACTGTTTTGTGCAGTTTATCACTCGCGCTATTTTGCGCGTCGCCATGTTTTGTGCAGTTGACACTCGCGCTATTTTGCGCGTCGCACTGTTTTGTGAAGTTTATCACTCGCCCTATTTTTCCCGTCGCACTGTTTTGTGCAGTTGACACTCGCGCTATTTTGCACGTCGCACTATTTTGTGCAGTTTGTCACTCGCGCTATTTTGCGCGTCGCACTGTTTTGTGCAGTTGACACTCGCGCTATTTTGCGCGTCGCACTATTTTGTGCAATTCATCACTCGCGCTATTTTGCGCGTCGCACTGTTTTGTGCAGTTGACACTCGCGCTATTTTGTGCGTCGCACTGTTTTGTGCAGTTTTTCACTCGTGCTATTTTGCGCGTCGCACTGTTTTGTGCAGTTGACACTCGCGCAATTTTGCGCGTCGCACTGTTTTGCGCAGTTTATTACTCGTGGTATTTTGCGCGTCGCACTATTTTGTGCAGTTGACACTCGCGGTATTTTGCGCGTCGCACTGTTTTGTGCAGTTTGTCACTCGTGCTATTTTGCGCGTGGCACTGTTTTGTGCAGTTGACACTCGCGTTATTTTGCCCGTCGCACTGTTTTGTGCAGTTGACACTCGCTCTATTTTGCGCGTCGCACTGTTTTGTACAGTTTATCACTCGCGCTATTTTGCGCGACGCACTGTTTTGTGCAGTTGACACTCGCGCTATTTTGCGCGTCGCACTCTTTTGTGCAGTTTATCACTCGCGCTATTTTGCGCGTCGCACTGTTTTGTGCAGTTGACACTCGCGCTATTTTGCGCGTCGCACTGTTTTGTGCAGTTTAAGTCTCGCGCTATTTTGCGTGTCGCACTGTTTTGCGCAGTTTATTACTCGCGTTATTTTGCGCGTCGCACTGTTTTGTGCAGTTGACACACGCGTTATTTTGCGCGTCGCACTGTTTTGTGCAGTTGACACTCGCGCTATTTTGCGCGTCGCACTCTTTTGTGCAGTTTATCACTCGCGTAATTTTGCGCGTCGCACTGTTTTGTGCAGTTGACACTCGCGCTATTTTGCGGGTCGCACTGTTTTGCGCAGTTTATTACTCGCGTTATTTTGGGCGTCGCACTGTTTTGTGCAGTTGACACTCGCGTTATTTTGCGCGTCGCACTGTTTTCTGCAGTTTATCACTCGTGCTATTTTGCGCGTGGCACTGTTTTGTGTAGTTGACACTCGCGTTATTTTGCGCGTCGCACTGTTTTGTGCAGTTGAAACTCCCGCCATTTTGGGCGTCGCACTCTTTTGTGTAGTTTATCACTCGCGCTATTTTGCGCGTGGCACTGTTTTGTGCAGTTGACACTCGCGCTATTTTGTGCGTCGCACTGTTTTGCGCAGTTTATTACTCGCGTTATTTTGCGCGTCGCACTGTTTTGTGCAGTTGACACTCGCGTTATTTTGCGCGTCGCACTGTTTTGTGCAGTTTATCACTCGTGCTATTTTGCGCGTTGCACTGTTTTGTGCAGTTGACACTCGGGTTATTTTGCGCGTCGCACTGTTTTGTGCAGTTTTTCACTCGCGCTATTTTGCGCGTGGCACTGTTTTGTGCAGTTGACACACGCGTTATTTTGCGCGTCGCACTTTTTTGTGCAATTGACACTCACGCTATTTTGCGCATCGCACCGTTTTGTGCAGTTTATCACTCGCGCTATTTTGCGGGTCGCACTGTGTTGTGCAGTTTTTCACTCGCGCTATTTTGCGCATCGCACTGTTTTGTGCAGTTGACACGCCCTATTTTGCGTGTCGCACTGTTTTGTGCAGTTTATCACTCGCGCTATTTTGCGCGTCGCACTGTTTTGTGCAGTTGACACTCGCGCTATTTTGCGCGTCGCACTGTTTTGGGCAGTTTATCACTCGCGCTATTTTGCGCGTCGCACTGTTTTGTACAGTTGACACTCGCGCTATTTTGCGCGTCGCACTGTTTTGTGCAGTTTATCACTCGCGCTATTTTACGGGTCGCACTGTTTTGCGCAGTTTATTACTCGCGTTATTTTGCGCGTCGCACTGTTTTGTGCAGTTGACACTCGCGTTATTTTGCGCGTCGCACTGTTTTGTTGAGTTTATCACTCGTGCTATTTTGCGCGTGGCACTGTTTTGTGTAGTTGACACTCGCGTTATTTTGCGCGTCGCACTGTTTTGTGCAGTTGAAACTCACGCTATTTTGCGCGTCGCACTCTTTTGTGTAGTTTATCACTCGCGCTATTTTGCGCGTCGCACTGTTTTGTGCAGTTTTTCACTCTCGCTATTTTGCGCGTGGCTCTGTTTTGTGCAGTTGACACATGCGTTATTTTGCGCGTCGCACTTTTTTGTGCAGTTGACACTCACGCTATTTTGCGCATCGCACCGTTTTGTGCAGTTTATCACTCGCGCTATTTTACGGGTCGCACTGTTTTGTGCAGTTTATCATTCGCGCTATTTTGCGCCTCGCACTGTTTTGTGCAGTTGACACGCGCTATTTTGCGCGTCGCACTGTTTTGTGCAGTTTATCACTCGCGCTATTTTGCGCGTCGCCATGTTTTGTGCAGTTGACACTCGAGCTATTTTGCGCGTCGCACTGTTTTGTGCAGTTTATCACTCGTGCTATTTTGCGCGTCGCACTGTTTTTTGCAGTTGACACTCGCGCTATTTTGCGCGTCGCACTATTTTGTGCAGTTTATCACTCGCGTTATTTTGCCCGCCGCACTGTTTTGTGCAGTTCATCACTCGCGCTATTTTGCGCGTCGCACTATTTTGTGCAGTTGACACTCGCGCTATTTTGCGCGTCGCACTGTTTTGCGCAGTTTATTACTCGCGTTATTTTGCGCGTCGCACTGTTTTGTGCAGTTGACACACGCGTTATTTTGCGCGTCGCACTGTTTTGTGCAGTTTATCACTCGTGCTATTTTGCGCGTTGCACTGTTTTGTGCAGTTCACACTCGGGTTATTTTGCGCGTCGCACTGTTTTGTGCAGTTTATCACTCGCGCTATTTTGCGCGTCGCCATGTTTTGTGCAGTTGACACTCGCGCTATTTTGCGCGTCGCACTGTTTTGTGAAGTTTATCACTCGCCCTATTTTTCCCGTCGCACTGTTTTGTGCAGTTGACACTCGCGCTATTTTGCACGTCGCACTATTTTGTGCAGTTTGTCACTCGCGCTATTTTGCGCGTCGCACTGTTTTGTGCAGTTGACACTCGCGCTATTTTGCGCGTCGCACTATTTTGTGCAATTCATCACTCGCGCTATTTTGCGCGTCGCACTGTTTTGTGCAGTTGACACTCGCGCTATTTTGTGCGTCGCACTGTTTTGTGCAGTTTTTCACTCGTGCTATTTTGCGCGTCGCACTGTTTTGTGCAGTTGACACTCGCGCAATTTTGCGCGTCGCACTGTTTTGCGCAGTTTATTACTCGTGGTATTTTGCGCGTCGCACTATTTTGTGCAGTTGACACTCGCGGTATTTTGCGCGTCGCACTGTTTTGTGCAGTTTGTCACTCGTGCTATTTTGCGCGTGGCACTGTTTTGTGCAGTTGACACTCGCGTTATTTTGCCCGTCGCACTGTTTTGTGCAGTTGACACTCGCTCTATTTTGCGCGTCGCACTGTTTTGTACAGTTTATCACTCGCGCTATTTTGCGCGACGCACTGTTTTGTGCAGTTGACACTCGCGCTATTTTGCGCGTCGCACTCTTTTGTGCAGTTTATCACTCGCGCTATTTTGCGCGTCGCACTGTTTTGTGCAGTTGACACTCGCGCTATTTTGCGCGTCGCACTGTTTTGTGCAGTTTAAGTCTCGCGCTATTTTGCGTGTCGCACTGTTTTGCGCAGTTTATTACTCGCGTTATTTTGCGCGTCGCACTGTTTTGTGCAGTTGACACACGCGTTATTTTGCGCGTCGCACTGTTTTGTGCAGTTGACACTCGCGCTATTTTGCGCGTCGCACTCTTTTGTGCAGTTTATCACTCGCGTAATTTTGCGCGTCGCACTGTTTTGTGCAGTTGACACTCGCGCTATTTTGCGGGTCGCACTGTTTTGCGCAGTTTATTACTCGCGTTATTTTGCGCGTCGCACTGTTTTGTGCAGTTGACACTCGCGTTATTTTGCGCGTCGCACTGTTTTCTGCAGTTTATCACTCGTGCTATTTTGCGCGTGGCACTGTTTTGTGTAGTTGACACTCGCGTTATTTTGCGCGTCGCACTGTTTTGTGCAGTTGAAACTCCCGCCATTTTGGGCGTCGCACTCTTTTGTGTAGTTTATCACTCGCGCTATTTTGCGCGTGGCACTGTTTTGTGCAGTTGACACTCGCGCTATTTTGTGCGTCGCACTGTTTTGCGCAGTTTATTACTCGCGTTATTTTGCGCGTCGCACTGTTTTGTGCAGTTGACACTCGCGTTATTTTGCGCGTCGCACTGTTTTGTGCAGTTTATCACTCGTGCTATTTTGCGCGTTGCACTGTTTTGTGCAGTTGACACTCGGGTTATTTTGCGCGTCGCACTGTTTTGTGCAGTTTTTCACTCGCGCTATTTTGCGCGTGGCACTGTTTTGTGCAGTTGACACACGCGTTATTTTGCGCGTCGCACTTTTTTGTGCAATTGACACTCACGCTATTTTGCGCATCGCACCGTTTTGTGCAGTTTATCACTCGCGCTATTTTGCGGGTCGCACTGTGTTGTGCAGTTTTTCACTCGCGCTATTTTGCGCATCGCACTGTTTTGTGCAGTTGACACGCCCTATTTTGCGTGTCGCACTGTTTTGTGCAGTTTATCACTCGCGCTATTTTGCGCGTCGCACTGTTTTGTGCAGTTGACACTCGCGCTATTTTGCGCGTCGCACTGTTTTGGGCAGTTTATCACTCGCGCTATTTTGCGCGTCGCACTGTTTTGTACAGTTGACACTCGCGCTATTTTGCGCGTCGCACTGTTTTGTGCAGTTTATCACTCGCGCTATTTTACGGGTCGCACTGTTTTGCGCAGTTTATTACTCGCGTTATTTTGCGCGTCGCACTGTTTTGTGCAGTTGACACTCGTGCTATTTTGCGCGTGGCACTGTTTTGTGTAGTTGACACTCGCGTTATTTTGCGCGTCGCACTGTTTTGTGCAGTTGAAACTCACGCTATTTTGCGCGTCGCACTCTTTTCTGTAGTTTATCACTCGCGCTATTTTGCGCGTCGCACTGTTTTGTGCAGTTTTTCACTCGCGCTATTTTGCGCGTGTCACTGTTTTGTGCAGTTGACACATGCGTTATTTTGCGCGTCGCACTTTTTTGTGCAGTTGACACTCACGCTATTTTGCGCATCGCACCGTTTTGTGCAGTTTATCACTCGCGCTATTTTACGGGTCGCACTGTTTTGTGCAGTTTATCACTCGCGCTATTTTGCGCGTCGCACTGTTTTGTGCAGTTGACACGCACGCTATTTTGCGCGTCGCACTGTTTTGTGCAGTTTATCACTCGCGCTATTTTGCGCGTCGCCATGTTTTGTGCAGTTGACACTCGCGCTATTTTGCGCGTCGCACTGTTTTGTGCAGTTTATCACTCGTGCTATTTTGCGCGTCGCACTATTTTTTGCAGTTGACACTTGCGCTATTTTGCGCGTCGCACTGTTTTGTGCAGTTTATCACTCGCGTTATTTTGCCCGTCGCACTGTTTTGTGCAGTTCATCACTCGCGCTACTTTGCGCGTCGCACTATTTTGTGCAGTTGACACTCGCGCTATTTTGCGCGTCGCACTGTTTTGCGCAGTTTATTACTCGCGTTATTTTGCGCGTCGCACTGTTTTGTGCAGTTTATCACTCGTGCTATTTTGCGCGTTGCACTGTTTTGTGCAGTTGACACTCGGGTTATTTTGCGCGTCGCACTGTTTTGTGCAGTTTTTCACTCGCGCTATTTTGCGCGTGGCACTGTTTTGTGCAGTTGACACACGCGTTATTTTGCGCGTCGCACTTTTTTGTGCAGTTGAGACTCACGCTATTTTGCGCGTCGCACCGTTTTGTGCAGTTTATCACTCGCGCTGTTTTGCGGGTCGCACTGTTTTGTGCAGTTTTTCACTCGCGCTATTTTGCGCATCGCACTGTTTTGTGCAGTTGACACGCCCTATTTTGCGTGTCGCACTGTTTTGTGCAGTTTATCACTCGCGCTATTTTGCGCGTCGCATTGTTTTGGGCAGTTTATCACTCGCGCTATTTTGCGCGTCGCACTGTTTTGTGCAGTTGACACTCGCGCTATTTTGCGCGTCGCACTGTTTTGTGCAGTTTATCACTCGCGCTATTTTGCGGGTCGCACTGTTTTGCGCAGTTTATTACTCGCGTTATTTTGCGCGTCGCACTGTTTTGTGCAGTTGACACTCGCGTTATTTTGCGCGTCGCACTGTTTTGTGCAGTTTGTCACTCGTGCTATTTTGCGCGTGGCACTGTTTTGTGTAGTTGACACTCGCGTTATTTTGCGCGTCGCACTGTTTTGTGCAGTTGAAACTCACGCTATTTTGCGCGTCGCACTCTTTTGTGGAGTTTATCACTCTCGCTATTTTGCGCGTCGCACTGTTTTGTGCAGTTTTTCACTCGCGCTATTTTGCGCGTGGCACTGTTTTGTGCAGTTGACACATGCGTTATTTTCCGCGTCGCACTTTTTTGTGCAGTTGACACTCACGCTATTTTGCGCATCGCACCGTTTTGTGCAGTTTATCACTCGCGCTATTTTACGGGTCGCACTGTTTTGTGCAGTTTATCACTCGCGCTATTTTGCGCCTCGCACTGTTTTGTGCAGTTGACACGCGCGCTATTTTGCGCGTCGCACTGTTTTGTGCAGTTTATCACTCGCGCTATTTTGCGCGTCGCCATGTTTTGTGCAGTTGACACTCGCGCTATTTTGCGCGTCGCACTGTTTTGTGCAGTTTATCACTCGTGCTATTTTGCGCGTCGCACTGTTTTTTGCAGTTGACACTCGCGCTATTTTGCGCGGCGCACTGTTTTGTGCAGTTTATCACTCGCGTTATTTTGCCCGTCGCACTGTTTTGTGCAGTTCATCAATCGCGCTATTTTGCGCGTCGCACTATTTTGTGCAGTTGACACTCGCGCTATTTTGCGCGTCGCACTGTTTTGCGCAGTTTATTACTCGCGTTATTTTGCGCGTCGCACTGTTTTGTGCAGTTGACACTCGCGTTATTTTGCGCGTCGCACTGTTTTGTGCAGTTTATCACTCGCGCTATTTTACAGGTCGCACTGTTTTGTGAAGTTTATCACTCGCGCTATTTTGCGCGTCGCACTGTTTTGTGCAGCTGACACACGCGTTATTTTGCGCGTCGCACTTTTTTGTGCAGTTGACACCCACGCTATTTTGCGCATCGCACCGTTTTGTGCAGTTTATCACTCGCGCTATTTTACGGGTCGCACTGTTTTGTGCAGTTTATCACTCGCGCTATTTTGCGCGTCGCACTGTTTTGTGCAGTTGACACGCACGCTATTTTGCGCGTCGCACTGTTTTGTGCAGTTTATCACTCGCGCTATTTTGCGCGTCGCCATGTTTTGTGCAGTTGACACTCGCGCTATTTTGCGCGTCGCACTGTTTTGTGCAGTTTATCACTCGTGCTATTTTGCGTGTCGCACTGTTTTTTGCAGTTGACACTCCCGCTATTTTGCGCGTCGCACTGTTTTGTGCAGTTTATCACTCGCGTTATTTTGCCCGTCGCACTGTTTTGTGCAGTTCATCACTCGCGCTATTTTGCGCGTCGCACTGTTTTGTGCAGTTGACACGCACGCTATTTTGCGCGTCGCACTGTTTTGTGCAGTTTATCACTCGCGCTATTTTGCGCGTCGCCATGTTTTGTGCAGTTGACACTCGCGCTATTTTGCGCGTCGCACTGTTTTGTGCAGTTTATCACTCGCGCTATTTTACGGGTCGCACTGTTTTGCGCAGTTTATTACTCGCGTTATTTTGCGCGTCGCACTGTTTTGTGCAGTTGACACTCGTGCTATTTTGCGCGTGGCACTGTTTTGTGTAGTTGACACTCGCGTTATTTTGCGCGTCGCACTGTTTTGTGCAGTTGAAACTCACGCTATTTTGCGCGTCGCACTCTTTTCTGTAGTTTATCACTCGCGCTATTTTGCGCGTCGCACTGTTTTGTGCAGTTTTTCACTCGCGCTATTTTGCGCGTGTCACTGTTTTGTGCAGTTGACACATGCGTTATTTTGCGCGTCGCACTTTTTTGTGCAGTTGACACTCACGCTATTTTGCGCATCGCACCGTTTTGTGCAGTTTATCACTCGCGCTATTTTACGGGTCGCACTGTTTTGTGCAGTTTATCACTCGCGCTATTTTGCGCGTCGCACTGTTTTGTGCAGTTGACACGCACGCTATTTTGCGCGTCGCACTGTTTTGTGCAGTTTATCACTCGCGCTATTTTGCGCGTCGCCATGTTTTGTGCAGTTGACACTCGCGCTATTTTGCGCGTCGCACTGTTTTGTGCAGTTTATCACTCGTGCTATTTTGCGCGTCGCACTATTTTTTGCAGTTGACACTTGCGCTATTTTGCGCGTCGCACTGTTTTGTGCAGTTTATCACTCGCGTTATTTTGCCCGTCGCACTGTTTTGTGCAGTTCATCACTCGCGCTACTTTGCGCGTCGCACTATTTTGTGCAGTTGACACTCGCGCTATTTTGCGCGTCGCACTGTTTTGCGCAGTTTATTACTCGCGTTATTTTGCGCGTCGCACTGTTTTGTGCAGTTTATCACTCGTGCTATTTTGCGCGTTGCACTGTTTTGTGCAGTTGACACTCGGGTTATTTTGCGCGTCGCACTGTTTTGTGCAGTTTTTCACTCGCGCTATTTTGCGCGTGGCACTGTTTTGTGCAGTTGACACACACGTTATTTTGCGCGTCGCACTTTTTTGTGCAGTTGACACACACGTTATTTTGCGCGTCGCACTTTTTTGTGCAGTTTATCACTCGCGCTATTTTACGGGTCGCACTGTTTTGCGCAGTTTATTACTCGCGTTATTTTGCGCGTCGCACTGTTTTGTGCAGTTGACACTCGTGCTATTTTGCGCGTGGCACTGTTTTGTGTAGTTGACACTCGCGTTATTTTGCGCGTCGCACTGTTTTGTGCAGTTTATCACTCGTGCTATTTTGCGCGTCGCACTGTTTTGTGCAGTTGACACACGCGTTATTTTGCGCGTCGCACTTTTTTGTGCAATTGACACTCACGCTATTTTGCGCATCGCACCGTTTTGTGCAGTTTATCACTCGCGCTATTTTGCGGGTCGCACTGTGTTGTGCAGTTTTTCACTCGCGCTATTTTGCGCATCGCACTGTTTTGTGCAGTTGACACGCCCTATTTTGCGTGTCGCACTGTTTTGTGCAGTTTATCACTCGCGCTATTTTGCGCGTCGCACTGTTTTGTGCAGTTGACACTCGCGCTATTTTGCGCGTCGCACTGTTTTGGGCAGTTTATCACTCGCGCTATTTTGCGCGTCGCACTGTTTTGTACAGTTGACACTCGCGCTATTTTGCGCGTCGCACTGTTTTGTGCAGTTTATCACTCGCGCTATTTTACGGGTCGCACTGTTTTGCGCAGTTTATTACTCGCGTTATTTTGCGCGTCGCACTGTTTTGTGCAGTTGACACTCGTGCTATTTTGCGCGTGGCACTGTTTTGTGTAGTTGACACTCGCGTTATTTTGCGCGTCGCACTGTTTTGTGCAGTTGAAACTCACGCTATTTTGCGCGTCGCACTCTTTTCTGTAGTTTATCACTCGCGCTATTTTGCGCGTCGCACTGTTTTGTGCAGTTTTTCACTCGCGCTATTTTGCGCGTGTCACTGTTTTGTGCAGTTGACACATGCGTTATTTTGCGCGTCGCACTTTTTTGTGCAGTTGACACTCACGCTATTTTGCGCATCGCACCGTTTTGTGCAGTTTATCACTCGCGCTATTTTACGGGTCGCACTGTTTTGTGCAGTTTATCACTCGCGCTATTTTGCGCGTCGCACTGTTTTGTGCAGTTGACACGCACGCTATTTTGCGCGTCGCACTGTTTTGTGCAGTTTATCACTCGCGCTATTTTGCGCGTCGCCATGTTTTGTGCAGTTGACACTCGCGCTATTTTGCGCGTCGCACTGTTTTGTGCAGTTTATCACTCGTGCTATTTTGCGCGTCGCACTATTTTTTGCAGTTGACACTTGCGCTATTTTGCGCGTCGCACTGTTTTGTGCAGTTTATCACTCGCGTTATTTTGCCCGTCGCACTGTTTTGTGCAGTTCATCACTCGCGCTACTTTGCGCGTCGCACTATTTTGTGCAGTTGACACTCGCGCTATTTTGCGCGTCGCACTGTTTTGCGCAGTTTATTACTCGCGTTATTTTGCGCGTCGCACTGTTTTGTGCAGTTTATCACTCGTGCTATTTTGCGCGTTGCACTGTTTTGTGCAGTTGACACTCGGGTTATTTTGCGCGTCGCACTGTTTTGTGCAGTTTTTCACTCGCGCTATTTTGCGCGTGGCACTGTTTTGTGCAGTTGACACGCGCGTTATTTTGCGCGTCGCACTTTTTTGTGCAGTTGAGACTCACGCTATTTTGCGCGTCGCACCGTTTTGTGCAGTTTATCACTCGCGCTGTTTTGCGGGTCGCACTGTTTTGTGCAGTTTTTCACTCGCGCTATTTTGCGCATCGCACTGTTTTGTGCAGTTGACACGCCCTATTTTGCGTGTCGCACTGTTTTGTGCAGTTTATCACTCGCGCTATTTTGCGCGTCGCATTGTTTTGGGCAGTTTATCACTCGCGCTATTTTGCGCGTCGCACTGTTTTGTGCAGTTGACACTCGCGCTATTTTGCGCGTCGCACTGTTTTGTGCAGTTTATCACTCGCGCTATTTTGCGGGTCGCACTGTTTTGCGCAGTTTATTACTCGCGTTATTTTGCGCGTCGCACTGTTTTGTGCAGTTGACACTCGCGTTATTTTGCGCGTCGCACTGTTTTGTGCAGTTTGTCACTCGTGCTATTTTGCGCGTGGCACTGTTTTGTGTAGTTGACACTCGCGTTATTTTGCGCGTCGCACTGTTTTGTGCAGTTGAAACTCACGCTATTTTGCGCGTCGCACTCTTTTGTGGAGTTTATCACTCTCGCTATTTTGCGCGTCGCACTGTTTTGTGCAGTTTTTCACTCGCGCTATTTTGCGCGTGGCACTGTTTTGTGCAGTTGACACATGCGTTATTTTCCGCGTCGCACTTTTTTGTGCAGTTGACACTCACGCTATTTTGCGCATCGCACCGTTTTGTGCAGTTTATCACTCGCGCTATTTTACGGGTCGCACTGTTTTGTGCAGTTTATCACTCGCGCTATTTTGCGCCTCGCACTGTTTTGTGCAGTTGACACGCGCGCTATTTTGCGCGTCGCACTGTTTTGTGCAGTTTATCACTCGCGCTATTTTGCGCGTCGCCATGTTTTGTGCAGTTGACACTCGCGCTATTTTGCGCGTCGCACTGTTTTGTGCAGTTTATCACTCGTGCTATTTTGCGCGTCGCACTGTTTTTTGCAGTTGACACTCGCGCTATTTTGCGCGGCGCACTGTTTTGTGCAGTTTATCACTCGCGTTATTTTGCCCGTCGCACTGTTTTGTGCAGTTCATCAATCGCGCTATTTTGCGCGTCGCACTATTTTGTGCAGTTGACACTCGCGCTATTTTGCGCGTCGCACTGTTTTGCGCAGTTTATTACTCGCGTTATTTTGCGCGTCGCACTGTTTTGTGCAGTTGACACTCGCGTTATTTTGCGCGTCGCACTGTTTTGTGCAGTTTATCACTCGCGCTATTTTACAGGTCGCACTGTTTTGTGAAGTTTATCACTCGCGCTATTTTGCGCGTCGCACTGTTTTGTGCAGCTGACACACGCGTTATTTTGCGCGTCGCACTTTTTTGTGCAGTTGACACCCACGCTATTTTGCGCATCGCACCGTTTTGTGCAGTTTATCACTCGCGCTATTTTACGGGTCGCACTGTTTTGTGCAGTTTATCACTCGCGCTATTTTGCGCGTCGCACTGTTTTGTGCAGTTGACACGCACGCTATTTTGCGCGTCGCACTGTTTTGTGCAGTTTATCACTCGCGCTATTTTGCGCGTCGCCATGTTTTGTGCAGTTGACACTCGCGCTATTTTGCGCGTCGCACTGTTTTGTGCAGTTTATCACTCGTGCTATTTTGCGTGTCGCACTGTTTTTTGCAGTTGACACTCCCGCTATTTTGCGCGTCGCACTGTTTTGTGCAGTTTATCACTCGCGTTATTTTGCCCGTCGCACTGTTTTGTGCAGTTCATCACTCGCGCTATTTTGCGCGTCGCACTGTTTTGTGCAGTTGACACGCACGCTATTTTGCGCGTCGCACTGTTTTGTGCAGTTTATCACTCGCGCTATTTTGCGCGTCGCCATGTTTTGTGCAGTTGACACTCGCGCTATTTTGCGCGTCGCACTGTTTTGTGCAGTTTATCACTCGCGCTATTTTACGGGTCGCACTGTTTTGCGCAGTTTATTACTCGCGTTATTTTGCGCGTCGCACTGTTTTGTGCAGTTGACACTCGTGCTATTTTGCGCGTGGCACTGTTTTGTGTAGTTGACACTCGCGTTATTTTGCGCGTCGCACTGTTTTGTGCAGTTGAAACTCACGCTATTTTGCGCGTCGCACTCTTTTCTGTAGTTTATCACTCGCGCTATTTTGCGCGTCGCACTGTTTTGTGCAGTTTTTCACTCGCGCTATTTTGCGCGTGTCACTGTTTTGTGCAGTTGACACATGCGTTATTTTGCGCGTCGCACTTTTTTGTGCAGTTGACACTCACGCTATTTTGCGCATCGCACCGTTTTGTGCAGTTTATCACTCGCGCTATTTTACGGGTCGCACTGTTTTGTGCAGTTTATCACTCGCGCTATTTTGCGCGTCGCACTGTTTTGTGCAGTTGACACGCACGCTATTTTGCGCGTCGCACTGTTTTGTGCAGTTTATCACTCGCGCTATTTTGCGCGTCGCCATGTTTTGTGCAGTTGACACTCGCGCTATTTTGCGCGTCGCACTGTTTTGTGCAGTTTATCACTCGTGCTATTTTGCGCGTCGCACTATTTTTTGCAGTTGACACTTGCGCTATTTTGCGCGTCGCACTGTTTTGTGCAGTTTATCACTCGCGTTATTTTGCCCGTCGCACTGTTTTGTGCAGTTCATCACTCGCGCTACTTTGCGCGTCGCACTATTTTGTGCAGTTGACACTCGCGCTATTTTGCGCGTCGCACTGTTTTGCGCAGTTTATTACTCGCGTTATTTTGCGCGTCGCACTGTTTTGTGCAGTTTATCACTCGTGCTATTTTGCGCGTTGCACTGTTTTGTGCAGTTGACACTCGGGTTATTTTGCGCGTCGCACTGTTTTGTGCAGTTTTTCACTCGCGCTATTTTGCGCGTGGCACTGTTTTGTGCAGTTGACACACACGTTATTTTGCGCGTCGCACTTTTTTGTGCAGTTGACACACACGTTATTTTGCGCGTCGCACTTTTTTGTGCAGTTGAGACTCACGCTATTTTGCGCGTCGCACCGTTTTGTGCAGTTTATCACTCGCGCTATTTTGCGGGTCGCACTGTTTTGTGCAGTTTTTCACTCGCGCTATTTTGCGCATCGCACTGTTTTGTGCAGTTGACACGCCCTATTTTGCGTGTCGCACTGTTTTGTGCAGTTTATCACTCGCGCTATTTTGCGCGTCGCATTGTTTTGGGCAGTTTATCACTCGCGCTATTTTGCGCGTCGCACTGTTTTGTGCAGTTGACACTCGCGCTATTTTGCGCGTCGCACTGTTTTGTGCAGTTGACACTCGCGCTATTTTGCGCGTCGCACTGTTTTGTGCAGTTTATCACTCGCGCTATTTTACGGGTCGCACTGTTTTGCGCAGTTTATTACTCGCGTTATTTTGCGCGTCGCACTGTTTTGTGCAGTTGACACTCGTGCTATTTTGCGCGTGGCACTGTTTTGTGTAGTTGACACTCGCGTTATTTTGCGCGTCGCACTGTTTTGTGCAGTTTATCACTCGTGCTATTTTGCGCGTGGCACTGTTTTGTGTAGTTGACACTCGCGTTATTTTGCGCGTCGCACTGTTTTGTGCAGTTGAAACTCACGCTATTTTGCGCGTCGCACTCTTTTGTGGAGTTTATCACTCTCGCTATTTTGCGCGTCGCACTGTTTTGTGCAGTTTTTCACTCGCGCTATTTTGCGCGTGGCACTGTTTTGTGCAGTTGACACATGCGTTATTTTCCGCGTCGCACTTTTTTGTGCAGTTGACACTCACGCTATTTTGCGCATCGCACCGTTTTGTGCAGTTTATCACTCGCGCTATTTTACGGGTCGCACTGTTTTGTGCAGTTTATCACTCGCGCTATTTTGCGCCTCGCACTGTTTTGTGCAGTTGACACGCGCGCTATTTTGCGCGTCGCACTGTTTTGTGCAGTTTATCACTCGCGCTATTTTGCGCGTCGCCATGTTTTGTGCAGTTGACACTCGCGCTATTTTGCGCGTCGCACTGTTTTGTGCAGTTTATCACTCGTGCTATTTTGCGCGTCGCACTGTTTTTTGCAGTTGACACTCGCGCTATTTTGCGCGGCGCACTGTTTTGTGCAGTTTATCACTCGCGTTATTTTGCCCGTCGCACTGTTTTGTGCAGTTCATCAATCGCGCTATTTTGCGCGTCGCACTATTTTGTGCAGTTGACACTCGCGCTATTTTGCGCGTCGCACTGTTTTGCGCAGTTTATTACTCGCGTTATTTTGCGCGTCGCACTGTTTTGTGCAGTTGACACTCGCGTTATTTTGCGCGTCGCACTGTTTTGTGCAGTTTATCACTCGCGCTATTTTACGGGTCGCACTGTTTTGTGCAGTTTATCACTCGCGCTATTTTGCGCGTCGCACTGTTTTGTGCAGTTGACACGCACGCTATTTTGCGCGTCGCACTGTTTTGTGCAGTTTATCACTCGCGCTATTTTGCGCGTCGCCATGTTTTGTGCAGTTGACACTCGCGCTATTTTGCGCGTCGCACTGTTTTGTGCAGTTTATCACTCGTGCTATTTTGCGTGTCGCACTGTTTTTTGCAGTTGACACTCCCGCTATTTTGCGCGTCGCACTGTTTTGTGCAGTTTATCACTCGCGTTATTTTGCCCGTCGCACTGTTTTGTGCAGTTCGTCACTCGCAGCTATTTTGCGCGTCGCACTGTTTTGTGCAGTTGACACGCACGCTATTTTGCGCGTCGCACTGTTTTGTGCAGTTTATCACTCGCGCTATTTTGCGCGTCGCCATGTTTTGTGCAGTTGACACTCGCGCTATTTTGCGCGTCGCACTGTTTTGTGCAGTTTTATCACTCGCGCTATTTTACGGGTCGCACTGTTTTGCGCAGTTTATTACTCGCGTTATTTTGCGCGTCGCACTGTTTTGTGCAGTTGACACTCGTGCTATTTTGCGCGTGGCACTGTTTTGTGTAGTTGACACTCGCGTTATTTTGCGCGTCGCACTGTTTTGTGCAGTTGAAACTCACGCTATTTTGCGCGTCGCACTCTTTTCTGTAGTTTATCACTCGCGCTATTTTGCGCGTCGCACTGTTTTGTGCAGTTTTTCACTCGCGCTATTTTGCGCGTGTCACTGTTTTGTGCAGTTGACACATGCGTTATTTTGCGCGTCGCACTTTTTTGTGCAGTTGACACTCACGCTATTTTGCGCATCGCACCGTTTTGTGCAGTTTATCACTCGCGCTATTTTACGGGGTCGCACTGTTTTGTGCAGTTTATCACTCGCGCTATTTTGCGCGTCGCACTGTTTTGTGCAGTTGACACGCACGCTATTTTGCGCGTCGCACTGTTTTGTGCAGTTTATCACTCGCGCTATTTTGCGCGTCGCCATGTTTTGTGCAGTTGACACTCGCGCTATTTTGCGCGTCGCACTGTTTTGTGCAGTTTATCACTCGTGCTATTTTGCGCGTCGCACTATTTTTTGCAGTTGACACTTGCGCTATTTTGCGCGTCGCACTGTTTTGTGCAGTTTATCACTCGCGTTATTTTGCCCGTCGCACTGTTTTGTGCAGTTCATCACTCGCGCTACTTTGCGCGTCGCACTATTTTGTGCAGTTGACACTCGCGCTATTTTGCGCGTCGCACTGTTTTGCGCAGTTTATTACTCGCGTTATTTTGCGCGTCGCACTGTTTTGTGCAGTTTATCACTCGTGCTATTTTGCGCGTTGCACTGTTTTGTGCAGTTGACACTCGGGTTATTTTGCGCGTCGCACTGTTTTGTGCAGTTTTTCACTCGCGCTATTTTGCGCGTGGCACTGTTTTGTGCAGTTGACACACGCGTTATTTTGCACGTCGCACTTTTTTGTGCAGTTGAGACTCACGCTATTTTGCGCGTCGCACCGTTTTGTGCAGTTTATCACTCGCGCTATTTTGCGGGTCGCACTGTTTTGTGCAGTTTTTCACTCGCGCTATTTTGCGCATCGCACTGTTTTGTGCAGTTGACACGCCCTATTTTGCGTGTCGCACTGTTTTGTGCAGTTTATCACTCGCGCTATTTTGCGCGTCGCATTGTTTTGGGCAGTTTATCACTCGCGCTATTTTGCGCGTCGCACTGTTTTGTGCAGTTGACACTCGCGCTATTTTGCGCGTCGCACTGTTTTGTGCAGTTTATCACTCGCGCTATTTTGCGGGTCGCACTGTTTTGCGCAGTTTATTACTCGCGTTATTTTGCGCGTCGCACTGTTTTGTGCAGTTGACACTCGCGTTATTTTGTGCGTCGCACTGTTTTGTGCAGTTTATCACTCGTGCTATTTTGCGCGTGGCACTGTTTTGTGTAGTTGACACTCGCGTTATTTTGCGCGTCGCACTGTTTTGTGCAGTTGAAACTCACGCTATTTTGCGCGTCGCACTCTTTTGTGGAGTTTATCACTCTCGCTATTTTGCGCGTCGCACTGTTTTGTGCAGTTTTTTCACTCGCGCTATTTTGCGCGTGGCACTGTTTTTGTGCAGTTGACACATGCGTTATTTTCCGCGTCGCACTTTTTTGTGCAGTTGACACTCACGCTATTTTGCGCATCGCACCGTTTTGTGCAGTTTATCACTCGCGCTATTTTACGGGTCGCACTGTTTTGTGCAGTTTATCACTCGCGCTATTTCGCGCCTCGCACTGTCACTGTTTTGTGCAGTTGACACGCGCGCTATTTTGCGCGTCGCACTGTTTTGTGCAGTTTATCACTCGCGCTATTTTGCGCGTCGCCATGTTTTGTGCAGTTGACACTCGCGCTATTTTGCGCGTCGCACTGTTTTGTGCAGTTTATCACTCGTGCTATTTGCGCGTCGCACTGTTTTTTGCAGTTGACACTCGCGCTATTTTGCGCGGCGCACTGTTTTGTGCAGTTTATCACTCGCGTTATTTTGCCCGTCGCACTGTTTTGTGCAGTTCATCAATCGCGCTATTTTGCGCGTCGCACTATTTTGTGCAGTTGACACTCGCGCTATTTTGCGCGTCGCACTGTTTTGCGCAGTTTATTACTCGCGTTATTTTGCGCGTCGCACTGTTTTGTGCAGTTGACACTCGCGTTATTTTGCGCGTCGCACTGTTTTGTGCAGTTTATCACTCGCGCTATTTTACGGGTCGCACTGTTTTGTGCAGTTTATCACTCGCGCTATTTTGTGCGTCGCACTGTTTTGTGCAGTTGACACACGCGTTATTTTGCGCGTCGCACTTTTTTGTGCAGTTGACACCCACGCTATTTTGCGCATCGCACCGTTTTGTGCAGTTTATCACTCGCGCTATTTTACGGGTCGCACTGTTTTGTGCAGTTTATCACTCGCGCTATTTTGCGCGTCGCACTGTTTTGTGCAGTTGACACGCACGCTATTTTGCGCATCGCACTGTTTTGTGCAGTTTATCACTCGCGCTATTTTGCGCGTCGCCATGTTTTGTGCAGTTGACACTCGCGCTATTTTGCGCGTCGCACTGTTTTGTGCAGTTTATCACTCGTGCTATTTTGCGTGTCGCACTGTTTTTTGCAGTTGACACTCCCGCTATTTTGCGCGTCGCACTGTTTTGTGCAGTTTATCACTCGCGTTATTTTGCCCGTCGCACTGTTTTGTGCAGTTCATCACTCGCGCTATTTTGCGCGTCGCACTGTTTTGTGCAGTTGACACGCACGCTATTTTGCGCGTCGCACTGTTTTGTGCAGTTTATCACTCGCGCTATTTTGCGCGTCGCCATGTTTTGTGCAGTTGACACTCGCGCTATTTTGCGCGTCGCACTGTTTTGTGCAGTTTATCACTCGTGCTATTTTGCGCGTCGCACTGTTTTTTGCAGTTGACACTCCCGCTATTTTGCGCGTCGCACTGTTTTGTGCAGTTTATCACTCGCGTTATTTTGCCCGTCGCACTGTTTTGTGCAGTTCATCACTCGCGCTATTTTGCGCGTCGCACTATTTTGTGCAGTTGACACTCGGGCTATTTTGCGCGTCGCACTGTTTTGTGCAGTTGACACACGCGTTATTTTGCGCGTCGCACTTTTTTGTGCAGTTGAGACTCACGCTATTTTGCGCATCGCACCGTTTTGTGCAGTTTATCACTCGCGCTATTTTGCGGGTCGCACTGTTTTGTGCAGTTTTTCACTCGCGCTATTTTGCGCATCGCACTGTTTTGTGCAGTTGACACGCCCTATTTTGCGTGTCGCACTGTTTTGTGCAGTTTATCACTCGCGCTATTTTGCGCGTCGCACTGTTTTGTGCAGTTGACACTCGCGCTATTTTGCGCGTCGCACTGTTTTGGGCAGTTTATCACTCGCGCTATTTTGCGCGTCACACTGTTTTGTGCAGTTGACACTCGCGCTATTTTGCGCGTCGCACTGTTTTGTGCAGTTTATCACTCGCGCTATTTTGCGGGTCGCACTGTTTTGCGCAGTTTATTACTCGCGTTATTTTGCGCGTCGCACTGTTTTGTGCAGTTGACACTCGCGTTATTTTGCGCGTCGCACTGTTTTGTGCAGTTTATCACTCGTGCTATTTTGCGCGTGGCACTGTTTTGTGTAGTTGACACTCGCGTTATTTTGCGCGTCGCACTGTTTTGTACAGTTGAAACTCACGCTATTTTGCGCGTCGCACTCTTTTGTGGAGTTTATCACTCGCGCTATTTTGCGCGTCGCACTGTTTTGTGCAGTTTTTCACTCGCGCTATTTTGCGCGTGGCACTGTTTTGTGCAGTTGACACATGCGTTATTTTCCGCGTCGCACTTTTTGTGCAGTTGACACTCACGCTATTTTGCGCATCGCACCGTTTTGTGCAGTTTATCACTCGCGCTATTTTACGGGTCGCACTGTTTTGTGCAGTTTATCACTCACGCTATTTTGCGCCTCGCACTGTTTTGTGCAGTTGTCACGCGCGCTATTTTGCGCGTCGCACTGTTTTGTGCAGTTTATCACTCGCACTATTTTGCGCGTCGCCATGTTTTGTGCAGTTGACACTCGCGCTATTTTGCGCGTCGCACTGTTTTGTGCAGTTTATCACTCGTGCTATTTTGCGCGTCGCACTGTTTTTTGCAGTTGACACTCGCGCTATTTTGCGCGTCGCACTGTTTTGTGCAGTTTATCACTCGCGTTATTTTGCCCGTCGCACTGTTTTGTGCAGTTCATCAATCGCGCTATTTTGCGCGTCGCACTATTTTGTGCAGTTGACACTCGCGCTATTTTGCGCGTCGCACTGTTTTGCGCAGTTTATGACTCGCGTTATTTTGCGCGTCGCACTGTTTTGTGCAGTTGACACTCGCGTTATTTTGCGCGTCGCACTGCTTTGTGCAGTTTATCACTCGTGCTATTTTGCGCGTTGCACTGTTTTGTGCAGTTGACACTCGGGTTATTTTGCGCGTCGCACTGTTTTGTGCAGTTTTTCACTCGCGCTATTTTGCGCGTGGCACTGTTTTGTGCAGTTGACACACGCGTTATTTTGCGCGTCGCACTTTTTTGTGCAGTTGACACTCACGCTATTTTGTGCATCGCACCGTTTTGTGCAGTTTATCACTCGCGCTATTTTACGGGTCGCACTGTTTTGTGCAGTTTATCACTCGCGCTATTTTGCGCGTCGCACTGTTTTTTGCAGTTGACACTCGCGCTATTTTGCTCGTCGCACTGTTTTGTGCAGTTTATCACTCGTGCTATTTTGCGCGTGGCACTGTTTTGTGCAGTTGACACACGGGTTATTTTGCGCGTCGCACTGTTTTGTGCAGTTGACACTCGCGCTATTTTGCGCGTCGCACAATTTTTTGCAGTTTATCACTCGCGCTATTTTGCGCGTCGCACTGTTTTGTGCAGTTTATCACTCGCGTTATTTTGCCCGTCGCACTGTTTTGTGCAGTTCATCACTCGCGCTATTTTGCGCGTCGCACTATTTTGTGCAGTTGACACTCGCGCTATTTTGCGCGTCGCACTGTTTTGCGCAGTTTATTACTCGCGTTATTTTGCGCGTCGCACTGTTTTGTGCAGTTTATCACTCGTGCTATTTTGCGCGTTGCACTGTTTTGTGCAGTTGACACTCGGGTTATTTTGCGCGTCGCACTGTTTTGTGCAGTTTTTCACTCCCGCTATTTTGCGCGTGGCACTGTTTTGTGCAGTTGACACACGCGTTATTTTGCGCGTCGCACTTTTTTGTGCAGTTGACACTCACGCTATTTTGCGCATCGCACCGTTTTGTGGAGTTTATCACTCGCGTTATTTTGCGCGTCGCACTGTTTTGTGCAGTTGAAACTCACGCTATTTTGCGCGTCGCACTCTTTTCTGTAGTTTATCACTCGCGCTATTTTGCGCGTCGCACTGTTTTGTGCAGTTTTTCACTCGCGCTATTTTGCGCGTGTCACTGTTTTGTGCAGTTGACACATGCGTTATTTTGCGCGTCGCACTTTTTTGTGCAGTTGACACTCACGCTATTTTGCGCATCGCACCGTTTTGTGCAGTTTATCACTCGCGCTATTTTACGGGTCGCACTGTTTTGTGCAGTTTATCACTCGCGCTATTTTGCGCGTCGCACTGTTTTGTGCAGTTGACACGCACGCTATTTTGCGCGTCGCACTGTTTTGTGCAGTTTATCACTCGCGCTATTTTGCGCGTCGCCATGTTTTGTGCAGTTGACACTCGCGCTATTTTGCGCGTCGCACTGTTTTGTGCAGTTTATCACTCGTGCTATTTTGCGCGTCGCACTATTTTTTGCAGTTGACACTTGCGCTATTTTGCGCGTCGCACTGTTTTGTGCAGTTTATCACTCGCGTTATTTTGCCCGTCGCACTGTTTTGTGCAGTTCATCACTCGCGCTACTTTGCGCGTCGCACTATTTTGTGCAGTTGACACTCGCGCTATTTTGCGCGTCGCACTGTTTTGCGCAGTTTATTACTCGCGTTATTTTGCGCGTCGCACTGTTTTGTGCAGTTTATCACTCGTGCTATTTTGCGCGTTGCACTGTTTTGTGCAGTTGACACTCGGGTTATTTTGCGCGTCGCACTGTTTTGTGCAGTTTTTCACTCGCGCTATTTTGCGCGTGGCACTGTTTTGTGCAGTTGACACACGCGTTATTTTGCGCGTCGCACTTTTTTGTGCAGTTGAGACTCACGCTATTTTGCGCGTCGCACCGTTTTGTGCAGTTTATCACTCGCGCTATTTTGCGGGTCGCACTGTTTTGTGCAGTTTTTCACTCGCGCTATTTTGCGCATCGCACTGTTTTGTGCAGTTGACACGCCCTATTTTGCGTGTCGCACTGTTTTGTGCAGTTTATCACTCGCGCTATTTTGCGCGTCGCATTGTTTTGGGCAGTTTATCACTCGCGCTATTTTGCGCGTCGCACTGTTTTGTGCAGTTGACACTCGCGCTATTTTGCGCGTCGCACTGTTTTGTGCAGTTTATCACTCGCGCTATTTTGCGGGTCGCACTGTTTTGCGCAGTTTATTACTCGCGTTATTTTGCGCGTCGCACTGTTTTGTGCAGTTGACACTCGCGTTATTTTGTGCGTCGCACTGTTTTGTGCAGTTTATCACTCGTGCTATTTTGCGCGTGGCACTGTTTTGTGTAGTTGACACTCGCGTTATTTTGCGCGTCGCACTGTTTTGTGCAGTTGAAACTCACGCTATTTTGCGCGTCGCACTCTTTTGTGGAGTTTATCACTCTCGCTATTTTGCGCGTCGCACTGTTTTGTGCAGTTTTTCACTCGCGCTATTTTGCGCGTGGCACTGTTTTGTGCAGTTGACACATGCGTTATTTTCCGCGTCGCACTTTTTTGTGCAGTTGACACTCACGCTATTTTGCGCATCGCACCGTTTTGTGCAGTTTATCACTCGCGCTATTTTACGGGTCGCACTGTTTTGTGCAGTTTATCACTCGCGCTATTTCGCGCCTCGCACTGTTTTGTGCAGTTGACACGCGCGCTATTTTGCGCGTCGCACTGTTTTGTGCAGTTTATCACTCGCGCTATTTTGCGCGTCGCCATGTTTTGTGCAGTTGACACTCGCGCTATTTTGCGCGTCGCACTGTTTTGTGCAGTTTATCACTCGTGCTATTTTGCGCGTCGCACTGTTTTTTGCAGTTGACACTCGCGCTATTTTGCGCGGCGCACTGTTTTGTGCAGTTTATCACTCGCGTTATTTTGCCCGTCGCACTGTTTTGTGCAGTTCATCAATCGCGCTATTTTGCGCGTCGCACTATTTTGTGCAGTTGACACTCGCGCTATTTTGCGCGTCGCACTGTTTTGCGCAGTTTATTACTCGCGTTATTTTGCGCGTCGCACTGTTTTGTGCAGTTGACACTCGCGTTATTTTGCGCGTCGCACTGTTTTGTGCAGTTTATCACTCGCGCTATTTTACGGGTCGCACTGTTTTGTGCAGTTTATCACTCGCGCTATTTTGTGCGTCGCACTGTTTTGTGCAGTTGACACACGCGTTATTTTGCGCGTCGCACTTTTTTGTGCAGTTGACACCCACGCTATTTTGCGCATCGCACCGTTTTGTGCAGTTTATCACTCGCGCTATTTTACGGGTCGCACTGTTTTGTGCAGTTTATCACTCGCGCTATTTTGCGCGTCGCACTGTTTTGTGCAGTTGACACGCACGCTATTTTGCGCATCGCACTGTTTTGTGCAGTTTATCACTCGCGCTATTTTGCGCGTCGCCATGTTTTGTGCAGTTGACACTCGCGCTATTTTGCGCGTCGCACTGTTTTGTGCAGTTTATCACTCGTGCTATTTTGCGTGTCGCACTGTTTTTTGCAGTTGACACTCCCGCTATTTTGCGCGTCGCACTGTTTTGTGCAGTTTATCACTCGCGTTATTTTGCCCGTCGCACTGTTTTGTGCAGTTCATCACTCGCGCTATTTTGCGCGTCGCACTGTTTTGTGCAGTTGACACGCACGCTATTTTGCGCGTCGCACTGTTTTGTGCAGTTTATCACTCGCGCTATTTTGCGCGTCGCCATGTTTTGTGCAGTTGACACTCGCGCTATTTTGCGCGTCGCACTGTTTTGTGCAGTTTATCACTCGTGCTATTTTGCGCGTCGCACTGTTTTTTGCAGTTGACACTCCCGCTATTTTGCGCGTCGCACTGTTTTGTGCAGTTTATCACTCGCGTTATTTTGCCCGTCGCACTGTTTTGTGCAGTTCATCACTCGCGCTATTTTGCGCGTCGCACTATTTTGTGCAGTTGACACTCGGGCTATTTTGCGCGTCGCACTGTTTTGTGCAGTTGACACACGCGTTATTTTGCGCGTCGCACTTTTTTGTGCAGTTGAGACTCACGCTATTTTGCGCATCGCACCGTTTTGTGCAGTTTATCACTCGCGCTATTTTGCGGGTCGCACTGTTTTGTGCAGTTTTTCACTCGCGCTATTTTGCGCATCGCACTGTTTTGTGCAGTTGACACGCCCTATTTTGCGTGTCGCACTGTTTTGTGCAGTTTATCACTCGCGCTATTTTGCGCGTCGCACTGTTTTGTGCAGTTGACACTCGCGCTATTTTGCGCGTCGCACTGTTTTGGGCAGTTTATCACTCGCGCTATTTTGCGCGTCACACTGTTTTGTGCAGTTGACACTCGCGCTATTTTGCGCGTCGCACTGTTTTGTGCAGTTTATCACTCGCGCTATTTTGCGGGTCGCACTGTTTTGCGCAGTTTATTACTCGCGTTATTTTGCGCGTCGCACTGTTTTGTGCAGTTGACACTCGCGTTATTTTGCGCGTCGCACTGTTTTGTGCAGTTTATCACTCGTGCTATTTTGCGCGTGGCACTGTTTTGTGTAGTTGACACTCGCGTTATTTTGCGCGTCGCACTGTTTTGTACAGTTGAAACTCACGCTATTTTGCGCGTCGCACTCTTTTGTGGAGTTTATCACTCGCGCTATTTTGCGCGTCGCACTGTTTTGTGCAGTTTTTCACTCGCGCTATTTTGCGCGTGGCACTGTTTTGTGCAGTTGACACATGCGTTATTTTCCGCGTCGCACTTTTTGTGCAGTTGACACTCACGCTATTTTGCGCATCGCACCGTTTTGTGCTGTTTATCACTCGCGCTATTTTACGGGTCGCACTGTTTTGTGCAGTTTTTCACTCGCGCTATTTTGCGCATCGCACTGTTTTGTGCAGTTGACACGCCCTATTTTGCGTGTCGCACTGTTTTGTGCAGTTTATCACTCGCGCTATTTTGCGCGTCGCACTGTTTTGTGCAGTTGACACTCGCGCTATTTTGCGCGTCGCACTGTTTTGGGCAGTTTATCACTCGCGCTATTTTGCGCGTCACACTGTTTTGTGCAGTTGACACTCGCGCTATTTTGCGCGTCGCACTGTTTTGTGCAGTTTATCACTCGCGCTATTTTGCGGGTCGCACTGTTTTGCGCAGTTTATTACTCGCGTTATTTTGCGCGTCGCACTGTTTTGTGCAGTTGACACTCGCGTTATTTTGCGCGTCGCACTGTTTTGTGCAGTTTATCACTCGTGCTATTTTGCGCGTGGCACTGTTTTGTGTAGTTGACACTCGCGTTATTTTGCGCGTCGCACTGTTTTGTACAGTTGAAACTCACGCTATTTTGCGCGTCGCACTCTTTTGTGGAGTTTATCACTCGCGCTATTTTGCGCGTCGCACTGTTTTGTGCAGTTTTTCACTCGCGCTATTTTGCGCGTGGCACTGTTTTGTGCAGTTGACACATGCGTTATTTTCCGCGTCGCACTTTTTGTGCAGTTGACACTCACGCTATTTTGCGCATCGCACCGTTTTGTGCTGTTTATCACTCGCGCTATTTTACGGGTCGCACTGTTTTGTGCAGTTTATCACTCGTGCTATTTTGCGCGTGGCACTGTTTTGTGCAGTTGACACACGGGTTATTTTGCGCGTCGCACTGTTTTGTGCAGTTGACACTCGCGCTATTTTGCGCGTCGCACAATTTTTTGCAGTTTATCACTCGCGCTATTTTGCGCGTCGCACTGTTTTGTGCAGTTTATCACTCGCGTTATTTTGCCCGTCGCACTGTTTTGTGCAGTTCATCACTCGCGCTATTTTGCGCGTCGCACTATTTTGTGCAGTTGACACTCGCGCTATTTTGCGCGTCGCACTGTTTTGCGCAGTTTATTACTCGCGTTATTTTGCGCGTCGCACTGTTTTGTGCAGTTTATCACTCGTGCTATTTTGCGCGTTGCACTGTTTTGTGCAGTTGACACTCGGGTTATTTTGCGCGTCGCACTGTTTTGTGCAGTTTTTCACTCCCGCTATTTTGCGCGTGGCACTGTTTTGTGCAGTTGACACACGCGTTATTTTGCGCGTCGCACTTTTTTGTGCAGTTGACACTCACGCTATTTTGCGCATCGCACCGTTTTGTGGAGTTTATCACTCGCGCTATTTTGCGCGTCGCACCGTTTTGTGCAGTTTATCACTCGCGCTATTTTGCGCGTCGCACTGTTTTGTGCAGTTGACACTCGGGCTATTTTGCGCGTCGCACTGTTTTGTGCAGTTGACACACGCGTTATTTTAAGCGTCGCACTTTTTTGTGCAGTTGAGACTCACGCTATTTTGCGCATCGCACCGTTTTGTGCAGTTTATCGCTCGCGCTATTTTGCGGGTCGCACTGTTTTGTGCAGTTTTTCACTCGCGCTATTTTGCGCATCGCACTGTTTTGTGCAGTTGACACGCCCTATTTTGCGTGTCGCACTGTTTTGTGCAGTTTATCACTCGCGCTATTTTGCGCGTCGCACTGTTTTGTGCAGTTGACACTCGCGCTATTTTGCGCGTCGCACTGTTTTGTGCAGTTTATCACTCGCGCTATTTTGCGGGTCGCACTGTTTTGCGCAGTTTATTACTCGCGTTATTTTGCGCGTCGCACTGTTTTGTGCAGTTGACACTCGCGTTATTTTGCGCGTCGCACTGTTTTGTGCAGTTTATCACTCGGGCTATTTTGCGCGTGGCACTGTTTTGTGTAGTTAACACTCGCGTTATTTTGCGCGTCGCACTGTTTTGTGCAGTTGAAACTCACGCTATTTTGCGCGTTGCACTCTTTTGTGGAGTTTATCACTCGCGCTATTTTGCGCGTCGCACTGTTTTGTGCAGTTTTTCACTCGCGCTATTTTGCGCGTGGCACTGTTTGGTGCAGTTGACACATGCGTTATTTTCCGCGTCGCACTTTTTTGTGCAGTTGACACTCACGCTATTTTGCGCATCGCACCGTTTTGTGCAGTTTATCACTCGCGCTATTTTACGGGTCGCACTGTTTTGTGCAGTTTATCACTCGCGCTATTTTGCGCCTCGCACTGTTTTGTGCAGTTGACACGCGCGCTATTTTGCGCGTCGCACTGTTTTGTGCAGTTTATCACTCGCGCTATTTTGCGCGTCGCCATGTTTAGTGCAGTTGACACTCGCGCTATTTTGCGCGTCGCACTGTTTTGTGCAGTTTATCACTCGTGCTATTTTGCGCGTCGCACTGTTTTTTGCAGTTGACACTCGCGCAATTTTGCGCGTCGCACTGTTTTGTGCAGTTTATCACTCGCGTTATTTTTGCCCGTCGCACTGTTTTTGTGCAGTTCATCAATCGCGCTATTTTGCGCGTCGCACTATTTTGTGCAGTTGACACTCGCGCTATTTTGCGCGTCGCACTGTTTTGCGCAGTTTTATTACTCGCGTTATTTTGCGCGTCGCACTGTTTTGTGCAGTTGACACTCGCGTTATTTTGCGCGTCGCACTGCTTTGTGCAGTTTATCACTCGTGCTATTTTGCGCGTTGCACTGTTTTGTGCAGTTGACACTCGGGTTATTTTGCGCGTCGCACTGTTTTGTGCAGTTTTTCACTCGCGCTATTTTGCGCGTGGCACTGTTTTGTGCAGTTGACACACGCGTTATTTTGCGCGTCGCACTTTTTTGTGCAGTTGACACTCACGCTATTTTGCGCATCGCACCGTTTTGTGCAGTTTATCACTCGCGCTATTTTACGGGTCGCACTGTTTTGTGCAGTTTATCACTCGCGCTATTTTGCGCGTCGCACTGTTTTTTGCAGTTGACACTCGCGCTATTTTGCGCGTCGCACTGTTTTGTGCAGTTTATCACTCGTGCTATTTTGCGCGTGGCACTGTTTTGTGCAGTTGACACACGGGTTATTTTGCGCGTCGCACTGTTTTGTGCAGTTGACACTCGCGCTATTTTGCGCGTCGCACAATTTTTTGCAGTTTATCACTCGCGCTATTTTGCGCGTCGCACTGTTTTGTGCAGTTTATCACTCGCGTTATTTTGCCCGTCGCACTGTTTTGTGCAGTTCATCACTCGCGCTATTTTGCGCGTCGCACTATTTTGTGCAGTTGACACTCGCGCTATTTTGCGCGTCGCACTGTTTTGCGCAGTTTATTACTCGCGTTATTTTGCGCGTCGCACTGTTTTGTGCAGTTTATCACTCGTGCTATTTTGCGCGTTGCACTGTTTTGTGCAGTTGAGACTCGGGTTATTTTGCGCGTCGCACTGTTTTGTGCAGTTTTTTCACTCGCGCTATTTTGCGCGTGGCACTGTTTTGTGCAGTTGACACACGCGTTATTTTGCGCGTCGCACTTTTTTGTGCAGTTGACACTCACGCTATTTTGCGCATCGCACCGTTTTGTGCAGTTTATCACTCGCGCTATTTTGCGCGTCGCACCGTTTTGTGCAGTTTATCACTCGCGCTGTTTTGCGCGTCGCACTGTTTTGTGCAGTTGACACTCGAGCTATTTTGCGCGTCGCACTGTTTTGTGCAGTTGACACACGCGTTATTTTGCGCGTCGCACTTTTTTGTGCAGTTGAGACTCACGCTATTTTGCGCATCGCACCGTTTTTGTGCAGTTTATCGCTCGCGCTATTTTGCGGGTCGCACTGTTTTGTGCAGTTTTTTCACTCGCGCTATTTTGCGCATCGCACTGTTTTGTGCAGTTGACACGCCCTATTTTGCGTGTCGCACTGTTTTGTGCAGTTTATCTCTCGCGCTATTTTGCGCGTCGCACTGTTTTGTGCAGTTGACACTCGCGCTATTTTGCGCGTCGCACTGTTTTGGGCAATTTATCACTCGCGCTATTTTGCGCGTCGCACTGTTTTGTGCAGTTGACACTCGCGCTATTTTGCGCGTCGCACTATTTTGTGCAGTTTATCACTCGTGCTATTTTGCGGGTCGCACTGTTTTGCGCAGCTTATTACTCGCGTTATTTTGCGCGTCGCACTGTTTTGTGCAGTTGACACTCGCGTTATTTTGCGCGTCGCACTGTTTTGTGCAGCTTATCACTCGTGCTATTTTGCGCGTGGCACTGTTTTGTGTAGTTGACACTCGCGTTATTTTGCGCGTCGCACGGTTTTGTGCAGTTGAAACTCACGCTATTTTGCGCGTCGCACTCTTTTGTGGAGTTTATCACTCGCGCTATTTTGCGCGTCGCACTGTTTTGTGCAGTTTTTCACTCGCGCTATTTTGCGCGTGGCACTGTTTTGTGCAGTTGACACATGCGTTATTTTCCGCGTCGCACTTTTTTGTGCAGTTGACACTCACGCTATTTTGCGCATCGCACCGTTTTGTGCAGTTTATCACTCGCGCTATTTTACGGGTCGCACTGTTTTGTGCAGTTTATCACTCGCGCTATTTTGCGCCTCGCACTGTTTTGTGCAGTTGACACGCGCGCTATTTTGCGCGTCGCACTGTTTTGTGCAGTTTATCACTCGCGCTATTTTGCGCGTCGCCATGTTTTGTGCAGTTGACACTCGCGCTATTTTGCGCGTCGCACTGTTTTGTGCATTTTATCACTCGTGCTATTTTGCGCGTCGCACTGTTTTTTGCAGTTGACACTCGCGCTATTTTGCGCGTCGCACTGTTTTGTGCAGTTTATCACTCGCGTTATTTTGCCCGTCGCACTGTTTTGTGCAGTTCATCAATCGCGCTATTTTGCGCGTCGCACTATTTTGTGCAGTTGACACTCGCGCTATTTTGCGCGTCGCACTGTTTTGCGCAGTTTATTACTCGCGTTATTTTGCGCGTCGCGTTTTGTGCAGTTGACACTCGCGTTATTTTGCGCGTCGCACTGCTTTGTGCAGTTTATCACTCGTGCTATTTTGCGCGTTGCACTGTTTTGTGCAGTTGACACTCGGGTTATTTTGCGCGTCGCACTGTTTTGTGCAGTTTTTCACTCGCGCTATTTTGCGCGTGGCACTGTTTTGTGCAGTTGACACACGCGTTATTTTGCGCGTCGCACTTTTTTGTGCAGTTGACACTCACGCAATTTTGTGCATCGCACCGTTTTGTGCAGTTTATCACTCGCGCTATTTTACGGGTCGCACTGTTTTGTGCAGTTTATCACTCGCGCTATTTTGCACGTCGCACTGTTTTGTGCAGTTGACACTCGCGCTATTTTACGCGTCGCACTGTTTTGTGCAGTTTATCACTCGCGCTATTTTGCGGGTCGCATTGTTTTGCGCAGTTTGACACTCGCGTTATTTTGCGCGTCGCACTGTTTTGTGCAGTTTATCACTCGTGCTATTTTGCGCGTGGCACTGTTTTGTGTAGTTGACACTCGCGTTATTTTGCGCGTCGCACTGTTTTGTGCAGTTGAAACTCACGCTATTTTGCGCGTCGCACTCTTTTGTGGAGTTTATCACTCGCGCTATTTTGCGCGTCGCACTGTTTTGTGCAGTTTTTCACTCGCGCTATTTTGCGCGTGGCACTGTTTTGTGCAGTTGACACATGCGTTATTTTCCGCGTCGCACTTTTTTGTGCAGTTGACACTCACGCTATTTTGCGCATCGCACCGTTTTGTGCAGTTTATCACTCGCGCTATTTTACGGGTCGCACTGTTTTGTGCAGTTTATCACTCGCGCTATTTTGCGCCTCGCACTGTTTTGTGCAGTTGACACGCGCGCTATTTTGCGCGTCGCACTGTTTTGTGCAGTTTATCACTCGCGCTATTTTGCGCGTCGCCATGTTTTGTGCAGTTGACACTAGCGCTATTTTGCGCGTCGCACTGTTTTGTGCAGTTTATCACTCGTGCTATTTTGCGCGTCGCACTGTTTTTTGCAGTTGACACTCGCGCTATTTTGCGCGTCGCACTGTTTTGTGCAGTTTATCACTCGCGTTATTTTGCCCGTCGCACTGTTTTGTGCAGTTCATCAATCGCGCTATTTTGCGCGTCGCACTATTTTGTGCAGTTGACACTCGCGCTATTTTGCGCGTCGCACTGTTTTGCGCAGTTTATTACTCGCGTTATTTTGCGCGTCGCACTGTTTTGTGCAGTTGACACTCGCGTTATTTTGCGCGTCGCACTGCTTTGTGCAGTTTATCACTCGTGCTATTTTGCGCGTTGCACTGTTTTGTGCAGTTGACACTCGGGTTATTTTGCGCGTCGCACTGTTTTGTGCAGTTTTTCACTCGCGCTATTTTGCGCGTGGCACTGTTTTGTGCAGTTGACACACGCGTTATTTTGCGCGTCGCACTTTTTTGTGCAGTTGACACTCACGCTATTTTGCGCGTCGCACCGTTTTGTGCAGTTTATCACTCGCGCTATTTTGCGCGTCGCACCGTTTTGTGCAGTTTATCACTCGCGCTATTTTGCGCGTCGCACTGTTTTGTGCAGTTGACACTCGGGCTATTTTGCGCGTCGCACTGTTTTGTGCAGTTGACACACGCGTTATTTTGCGCGTCGCACTTTTTTGTGCAGTTGAGACTCACGCTATTTTGCGCATCGCACCGTTTTGTGCAGTTTATCACTCGCGCTATTTTACGGGTCGCACTGTTTTGTGCAGTTTATCACTCGCGCTATTTTGCGCCTCGCACTGTTTTGTGCAGTTGACACGCACGCTATTTTGCGCGTCGCACTGTTTTGTGCAGTTTATCACTCGCGCTATTTTGCGCGTCGCCATGTTTTGTGCAGTTGACACACGCGCTATTTTGCGCGTCGCACTGTTTTGTGCAGTTTATCACTCGTGCTATTTTGCGCGTCGCACTGTTTTTTGCAGTTGACACTCGCGCTATTTTGCGCGTCGCACTGTTTTGTGCAGTTTATCACTCGCGTTATTTTGCCCGTCGCACTGTTTTGTGCAGTTCATCACTCGCGCTATTTTGCGCGTCGCACTATTTTGTGCAGTTGACACTCGCGCTATTTTGCGCGTCGTACTGTTTTGCGCAGTTTATTACTCGCGTTATTTTGCGCGTCGCACTGTTTTGTGCAGTTGACACTCGCGGTATTTTGCGCGTCGCACTGTTTTGGGCAGTTTATCACTCGTGCTATTTTGCGCGTTGCACTGTTTTGTGCAGTTGACACTCGGGTTATTTTGCGCGTCGCACTGTTTTGTGCAGTTTTTCACTCGCGCTATTTTGCGCGTGGCACTGTTTTATGCAGTTGACACACGCGTTATTTTGCGCGTCGCACTTTTTTGTGCAGTTGACACTCACGCTATTTTGCGTATCGCACCGTTTTGTGCAGTTTATCACTCGCGCTATTTTGCGCGTCGCACCGTTTTGTGCAGTTTATCACTCGCGCTATTTTGCGCGTCGCACTGTTTTGTGCAGTTGACACTCGGGCTATTTTGCGCGTCGCACTGTTTTGTGCAGTTGACACACGCGTTATTTTGCGCGTCGCACTTTTTTGTGCAGTTGAGACTCACGCTATTTTGCGCATCGCACCGTTTTGTGCAGTTTATCACTCGCGCTATTTTGCGGGTCGCACTGTTTTGTGCAGTTTTTCACTCGCGCTATTTTGCGCATCGCACTGTTTTGTGCAGTTGACACGCCCTATTTTGCGTGTCGCACTGTTTTGTGCAGTTTATCACTCGCGCTATTTTGCGCGTCGCACTGTTTTGTGCAGTTGACACTCGCGCTATTTTGCGCGTCGCACTGTTTTGGGTAGTTTATCACTCGCGCTATTTTGCGCGTCGCACTGTTTTGTGCAGTTGACACTCGCGCTATTTTGCGCGTCGCACTGTTTTGTGCAGTTTATCACTCGCGCTATTTTGCGGGTCGCACTGTTTTGCGCAGTTTATTACTCGCGTTATTTTGCGCGTCGCACTGTTTTGTGCAGTTGACACTCGCGTTATTTTGCGCGTCGCACTGTTTTGTGCAGTTTATCACTCGTGCTATTTTGCGCGTGGCACTGTTTTGTGTAGTTGACACTCGCGTTATTTTGCGTGTCGCACTCTTTTGTGGAGTTTATCACTCGCGCTATTTTGCGCGTCGCACTGTTTTGTGCAGTTTTTCACTCGCGCTATTTTGCGCGTCGCACTGTTTTGTGCAGTTGACACACGCGTTATTTTGCGCGTCGCACTTTTTTGTGCAGTTGAGACTCACGCTATTTTGCGCATCGCACCGTTTTGTGCCGTTTATCACTCGCGCAACTTTACGGGTCGCACTGTTTTGTGCAGTTTATCACTCGCGCTATTTTGCGCCTCGCACTGTTTTGTGCAGTTGACACGCGCGCTATTTTGCGCGTCGCACTGTTTTGTGCAGTTTATCACTCGCGCTATTTTGCGCGTCGCCATGTTTTGTGCAGTTGACACTCGCGCTATTTTGCGCGTCGCACTGTTTTGTGCAGTTTATCACTCGTGCTATTTTGCGCGTCGCACTGTTTTTTGCAGTTGACACTCGCGCTATTTTGCGCGTCGCACTGTTTTGTGCAGTTTATCACTCGCGTTATTTTGCCCGTCGCACTGTTTTGTGCAGTTCATCACTCGCGCTATTTTGCGCGTCGCACTATTTTGTGCAGTTGACACTTGCGCTATTTTGCGCGTCGCACTGTTTTGCGCAGTTTATTACTCGCGTTATTTTGCGCGTCGCACTGTTTTGTGCAGTTGACACTCGCGTTATTTTGCGCGTCGCACTGTTTTGTGCAGTTTATCACTCGTGCTATTTTGCGCGTTGCACTGTTTTGTGCAGTTGACACTCGGGTTATTTTGCGCGTCGCACTGTTTTGTGCAGTTTTTCACTCGCGCTATTTTGCGCGTGGCACTGTTTTGTGCAGTTGACACACGCGTTATTTTGCGCGTCGCACTTTTTTGTGCAGTTGACACTCACGCTATTTTGCGCGTCGCACCGTTTTGTGCAGTTTATCACTCGCGCTATTTTGCGCGTCGCACTGTTTTGTGCAGTTGACACTCGGGCTATTTTGCGCGTCGCACTGTTTTGTGCAGTTGACACACGCGTTATTTTGCGCGTCGCACTTTTTTGTGCAGTTGAGACTCACGCTATTTTGCGCATCGCACCGTTTTGTGCAGTTTATCACTCGCTATTTTGCGGGTCGCACTGTTTTGTGCAGTTTTTCACTCGTGCTATTTTGCGCATCGCACTGTTTTGTGCAGTTGACACGCCCTATTTTGCGAGTCGCACTGTTTTGTGCAGTTTATCACTCGCGCTATTTTGCGCGTCGCACTGTTTTGTGCAGTTGACACTCGCGCTACTTTGCGCGTCGCACTGTTTTGGGCAGTTTATCACTCGCGCTATTTTGCGCGTCGCACTGTTTTGTGCAGTTGACACTCGCGCTATTTTGCGCGTCGCACTGTTTTGTGCAGTTTATCACTCGCGCTATTTTGCGGGTCGCACTGTTTTGCGCAGTTTATTACTCGCGTTATTTTGCGCGTCGCACTGTTTTGTGCAGTTGACACTCGCGTTATTTTGCGCGTCGCACTGTTTTGTGCAGTTTATCACTCGTGCTATTTTGCGCGTGGCACTGTTTTGTGTAGTTGACACTCGCGTTATTTTGCGCGTCGCACTCTTTTGTGGAGTTTATCACTCGCGCTATTTTGCGCGTCGCACTGTTTTGTGCAGTTTTTCACTCGCGCTATTTTGCGCGTGGCACTGTTTTGTGCAGTTGACACATGCGTTATTTTCCGCGTCGCACTTTTTTGTGCAGTTGACACTCACGCTATTTTGCGCATCGCACCGTTTTGTGCAGTTTATCACTCGCGCTATTTTACGGGTCGCACTGTTTTGTGCAGTTTATCACTCGCGCTATTTTGCGCCTCGCACTGTTTTGTGCAGTTGACACGCGCGCTATTTTGCGCGTCGCACTGTTTTGTGCAGTTTATCACTCGCGCTATTTTGCGCGTCGCCATGTTTTGTGCAGTTGACACTCGCGCTATTTTGCGCGTCGCACTGTTTTGTGCAGTTTATCACTCGTGCTATTTTGCGCGTTGCACTGTTTTTTGCAGTTGACACTCGCGCTATTTTGCGCGTCGCACTGTTTTGTGCAGTTTATCACTCGCGTTATTTTGCCCGTCGCACTGTTTTGTGCAGTTCATCAATCGCGCTATTTTGCGCGTCGCACTATTTTGTGCAGTTGACACTCGCGCTATTTTGCGCGTCGCACTGTTTTGCGCAGTTTATTACTCGCGTTATTTTGCGCGTCGCACTGTTTTGTGCAGTTGACACTCGCGTTATTTTGCGCGTCGCACTGCTTTGTGCAGTTTATCACTCGTGCTATTTTGCGTTGCACTGTTTTGTGCAGTTGACACTCGGGTTATTTTGCGCGTCGCACTGTTTTGTGCAGTTGTTCACTCGCGCTATTTTGCGCGTGGCACTGTTTTGTGCAGTTGACACACGCGTTATTTTGCGCGTCGCACTTTTTTGTGCAGTTGAGACTCACGCTATTTTGCGCATCGCACCGTTTTGTGCAGTTTATCACTCGCGCTATTTTGCGGGTCGCACTGTTTTGTGCAGTTTTTCACTCGCGCTATTTTGCGCATCGCACTGTTTTGTGCAGTTGACACGCCCAATTTTGCGTGTCGCACTGTTTTGTGCAGTTTATCACTCGCGCTATTTTGCGCGTCGCACTGTTTTGTGCAGTTGACACTCGCGCTATTTTGCGCGTCGCACTGTTTTGGGTAGTTTATCACTCGCGCTATTTTGCGCGTCGCACTGTTTTGTGCAGTTGACACTCGCGCTATTTTGCGCGTCGCACTGTTTTGTGCAGTTTATCACTCGCGCTATTTTGCGGGTCGCACTGTTTTGCGCAGTTTATTACTCGCGTTATTTTGCGCGTCGCACTGTTTTGTGCAGTTGACACTCGCGTTATTTTGCGCGTCGCACTGTTTTGTGCAGTTTATCACTCGTGCTATTTTGCGCGTGGCACTGTTTTGTGTAGTTGACACTCGCGTTATTTTGCGCGTCGCACTCTTTTGTGGAGTTTATCACTCGCGCTATTTTGCGCGTCGCACTGTTTTGTGCAGTTTTTCACTCGCGCTATTTTGCGCGTCGCACTGTTTTGTGCAGTTGACACACGCGTTATTTTGCGCGTCGCACTTTTTTGTGCAGTTGAGACTCACGCTATTTTGCGCATCGCACCGTTTTGTGCCGTTTATCACTCGCGCAACTTTACGGGTCGCACTGTTTTGTGCAGTTTATCACTCGCGCTATTTTGCGCCTCGCACTGTTTTGTGCAGTTGACACGCGCGCTATTTTGCGCGTCGCACTGTTTTGTGCAGTTTATCACTCGCGCTATTTTGCGCGTCGCCATGTTTTTGTGCAGTTGACACTCGCGCTATTTTGCGCGTCGCACTGTTTTGTGCAGTTTATCACTCGTGCTATTTTGCGCGTCGCACTGTTTTTTGCAGTTGACACTCGCGCTATTTTGCGCGTCGCACTGTTTTGTGCAGTTTATCACTCGCGTTATTTTGCCCGTCGCACTGTTTTGTGCAGTTCATCACTCGCGCTATTTTGCGCGTCGCACTATTTTGTCCAGTTGACACTCGCGCTATTTTGCGCGTCGCACTGTTTTGCGCAGTTTATTACTCGCGTTATTTTGCGCGTCGCACTGTTTTGTGCAGTTGACACTCGCGTTATTTTGCGCGTCGCACTGTTTTGTGCAGTTTATCACTCGTGCTATTTTGCGCGTTGCACTGTTTTGTGCAGTTGACACTCGGGTTATTTTGCGCGTCGCACTGTTTTGTGCAGTTTTTCACTCGCGCTATTTTGCGCGTGGCACTGTTTTGTGCAGTTGACACACGCGTTATTTTGCGCGTCGCACTTTTTTGTGCAGTTGACACTCACGCTATTTTGCGCGTCGCACCGTTTTGTGCAGTTTATCACTCGCGCTATTTTGCGCGTCGCACTGTTTTGTGCAGTTGACACTCGGGCTATTTTGCGCGTCGCACTGTTTTGTGCAGTTGACACACGCGTTATTTTGCGCGTCGCACTTTTTTGTGCAGTTGAGACTCACGCTATTTTGCGCATCGCACCGTTTTGTGCAGTTTATCACTCGCTATTTTGCGGGTCGCACTGTTTTGTGCAGTTTTTCACTCGCGCTATTTTGCGCATCGCACTGTTTTGTGCAGTTGACACGCCCTATTTTGCGAGTCGCACTGTTTTGTGCAGTTTATCACTCGCGCTATTTTGCGCGTCGCACTGTTTTGTGCAGTTGACACTCGCGCTACTTTGCGCGTCGCACTGTTTTGGGCAGTTTATCACTCGCGCTATTTTGCGCGTCGCACTGTTTTGTGCAGTTGACACTCGCGCTATTTTGCGCGTCGCACTGTTTTGTGCAGTTTATCACTCGCGCTATTTTGCGGGTCGCACTGTTTTGCGCAGTTTATTACTCGCGTTATTTTGCGCGTCGCACTGTTTTGTGCAGTTGACACTCGCGTTATTTTGCGCGTCGCACTGTTTTGTGCAGTTTATCACTCGTGCTATTTTGCGCGTGGCACTGTTTTGTGTAGTTGACACTCGCGTTATTTTGCGCGTCGCACTCTTTTGTGGAGTTTATCACTCGCGCTATTTTGCGCGTCGCACTGTTTTGTGCAGTTTTTCACTCGCGCTATTTTGCGCGTGGCACTGTTTTGTGCAGTTGACACATGCGTTATTTTCCGCGTCGCACTTTTTTGTGCAGTTGACACTCACGCTATTTTGCGCATCGCACCGTTTTGTGCAGTTTATCACTCGCGCTATTTTACGGGTCGCACTGTTTTGTGCAGTTTATCACTCGCGCTATTTTGCGCCTCGCACTGTTTTGTGCAGTTGACACGCGCGCTATTTTGCGCGTCGCACTGTTTTGTGCAGTTTATCACTCGCGCTATTTTGCGCGTCGCCATGTTTTGTGCAGTTGACACTCGCGCTATTTTGCGCGTCGCACTGTTTTGTGCAGTTTATCACTCGTGCTATTTTGCGCGTCGCACTGTTTTTTGCAGTTGACACTCGCGCTATTTTGCGCGTCGCACTGTTTTGTGCAGTTTATCACTCGCGTTATTTTGCCCGTCGCACTGTTTTGTGCAGTTCATCAATCGCGCTATTTTGCGCGTCGCACTATTTTGTGCAGTTGACACTCGCGCTATTTTGCGCGTCGCACTGTTTTGCGCAGTTTATTACTCGCGTTATTTTGCGCGTCGCACTGTTTTGTGCAGTTGACACTCGCGTTATTTTGCGCGTCGCACTGCTTTGTGCAGTTTATCACTCGTGCTATTTTGCGTTGCACTGTTTTGTGCAGTTGACACTCGGGTTATTTTGCGCGTCGCACTGTTTTGTGCAGTTGTTCACTCGCGCTATTTTGCGCGTGGCACTGTTTTGTGCAGTTGACACACGCGTTATTTTGCGCGTCGCACTTTTTTGTGCAGTTGAGACTCACGCTATTTTGCGCATCGCACCGTTTTGTGCAGTTTATCACTCGCGCTATTTTGCGGGTCGCACTGTTTTGTGCAGTTTTTCACTCGCGCTATTTTGCGCATCGCACTGTTTTGTGCAGTTGACACGCCCAATTTTGCGTGTCGCACTGTTTTGTGCAGTTTATCACTCGCGCTATTTTGCGCGTCGCACTGTTTTGTGCAGTTGACACTCGCGCTATTTTGCGCGTCGCACTGTTTTGGGTAGTTTATCACTCGCGCTATTTTGCGCGTCGCACTGTTTTGTGCAGTTGACACTCGCGCTATTTTGCGCGTCGCACTGTTTTGTGCAGTTTATCACTCGCGCTATTTTGCGGGTCGCACTGTTTTGCGCAGTTTATTACTCGCGTTATTTTGCGCGTCGCACTGTTTTGTGCAGTTGACACTCGCGTTATTTTGCGCGTCGCACTGTTTTGTGCAGTTTATCACTCGTGCTATTTTGCGCGTGGCACTGTTTTGTGTAGTTGACACTCGCGTTATTTTGCGCGTCGCACTCTTTTGTGGAGTTTATCACTCGCGCTATTTTGCGCGTCGCACTGTTTTGTGCAGTTTTTCACTCGCGCTATTTTGCGCGTCGCACTGTTTTGTGCAGTTGACACACGCGTTATTTTGCGCGTCGCACTTTTTTGTGCAGTTGAGACTCACGCTATTTTGCGCATCGCACCGTTTTGTGCCGTTTATCACTCGCGCAACTTTACGGGTCGCACTGTTTTGTGCAGTTTATCACTCGCGCTATTTTGCGCCTCGCACTGTTTTGTGCAGTTGACACGCGCGCTATTTTGCGCGTCGCACTGTTTTGTGCAGTTTATCACTCGCGCTATTTTGCGCGTCGCCATGTTTTGTGCAGTTGACACTCGCGCTATTTTGCGCGTCGCACTGTTTTGTGCAGTTTATCACTCGTGCTATTTTGCGCGTCGCACTGTTTTTTGCAGTTGACACTCGCGCTATTTTGCGCGTCGCACTGTTTTGTGCAGTTTATCACTCGCGTTATTTTGCCCGTCGCACTGTTTTGTGCAGTTCATCACTCGCGCTATTTTGCGCGTCGCACTATTTTGTCCAGTTGACACTCGCGCTATTTTGCGCGTCGCACTGTTTTGCGCAGTTTATTACTCGCGTTATTTTGCGCGTCGCACTGTTTTGTGCAGTTGACACTCGCGTTATTTTGCGCGTCGCACTGTTTTGTGCAGTTTATCACTCGTGCTATTTTGCGCGTTGCACTGTTTTGTGCAGTTGACACTCGGGTTATTTTGCGCGTCGCACTGTTTTGTGCAGTTTTTCACTCGCGCTATTTTGCGCGTGGCACTGTTTTGTGCAGTTGACACACGCGTTATTTTGCGCGTCGCACTTTTTTGTGCAGTTGACACTCACGCTATTTTGCGCGTCGCACCGTTTTGTGCAGTTTATCACTCGCGCTATTTTGCGCGTCGCACTGTTTTGTGCAGTTGACACTCGGGCTATTTTGCGCGTCGCACTGTTTTGTGCAGTTGACACACGCGTTATTTTGCGCGTCGCACTTTTTTGTGCAGTTGAGACTCACGCTATTTTGCGCATCGCACCGTTTTGTGCAGTTTATCACTCGCTATTTTGCGGGTCGCACTGTTTTGTGCAGTTTTTCACTCGCGCTATTTTGCGCATCGCACTGTTTTGTGCAGTTGACACGCCCTATTTTGCGAGTCGCACTGTTTTGTGCAGTTTATCACTCGCGCTATTTTGCGCGTCGCACTGTTTTGTGCAGTTGACACTCGCGCTACTTTGCGCGTCGCACTGTTTTGGGCAGTTTATCACTCGCGCTATTTTGCGCGTCGCACTGTTTTGTGCAGTTGACACTCGCGCTATTTTGCGCGTCGCACTGTTTTGTGCAGTTTATCACTCGTGCTATTTTGCGCGTCGCACTGTTTTTTGCAGTTGACACTCGCGCTATTTTGCGCGTCGCACTGTTTTGTGCAGTTTATCACTCGCGTTATTTTGCCCGTCGCACTGTTTTGTGCAGTTCATCAATCGCGCTATTTTGCGCGTCGCACTATTTTGTGCAGTTGACACTCGCGCTATTTTGCGCGTCGCACTGTTTTGCGCAGTTTATTACTCGCGTTATTTTGCGCGTCGCACTGTTTTGTGCAGTTGACACTCGCGTTATTTTGCGCGTCGCACTGCTTTGTGCAGTTTATCACTCGTGCTATTTTGCGTTGCACTGTTTTGTGCAGTTGACACTCGGGTTATTTTGCGCGTCGCACTGTTTTGTGCAGTTGTTCACTCGCGCTATTTTGCGCGTGGCACTGTTTTGTGCAGTTGACACACGCGTTATTTTGCGCGTCGCACTTTTTTGTGCAGTTGACACTCACGCTATTTTGCGCGTCGCACCGTTTTGTGCAGTTTATCACTCGCGCTATTTTGCTCGTCGCACCGTTTTGTGCAGTTTATCACTCGCGCTATTTTGCGCGTCGCACTGTTTTGTGCAGTTGACACTCGGGTTATTTTGCGCGTCGCACTGTTTTGTGCAGTTTTTCACTCCCGCTATTTTGCGCGTGGCACTGTTTTGTGCAGTTGACACACGCATTATTTTGCGCGTCGCACTTTTTTGTGCAGTTGACACTCACGCTATTTTGCGCATCGCACCGTTTTGTGCAGTTTATCACTCGCGCTATTTTGCGCGTCGCACCGTTTTGTGCAGTTTATCACTCGCGCTATTTTACGCGTCGCACTGTTTTGTGCAGTTGACACTCGGGCTATTTTGCGCGTCGCACTGTTTTGTGCAGTTGACACACGCGTTATTTTGCGCGTCGCACTTTTTTGTGCAGTTGAGACTCACGCTATTTTGCGCATCGCAACGTTTTGTGCAGTTTATCGCTCGCGCTATTTTGCGGGTCGCACTGTTTTGTGCAGTTTTTCACTCGCGCTATTTTGCGCATCGCACTGTTTTGTGCAGTTGACACGCCCTATTTTGCGTGTCGCACTGTTTTGTGCAGTTTATCACTCGCGCTATTTTGCGCGTCGCACTGTTTTGTGCAGTTGACACTCGCGCTATTTTGCGCGTCGCACTGTTTTGTGCAGTTTATCACTCGCGCTATTTTGCGGGTCGCACTGTTTTACGCAGTTTATTACTCGCGTTATTTTGCGCGTCGCACTGTTTTGTGCAGTTGACACTCGCGTTATTTTGCGCGTCGCACTGTTTTGTGCAGTTTATCACTCGGGCTATTTTGCGCGTGGCACTGTTTTGTGTAGTTAACACTCGCGTTATTTTGCGCGTCGCACTGTTTTGTGCAGTTGAAACTCACGCTATTTTGCGCGTCGCACTCTTTTGTGGAGTTTATCACTCGCGCTATTTTGCGCGTCGCACTGTTTTGTGCAGTTTTTCACTCGCGCTATTTTGCGCGTGGCACTGTTTTGTGCAGTTGACACATGCGTTATTTTCCGCGTCGCACTTTTTTGTGCAGTTGACACTCACGCTATTTTGCGCATCGCACCGTTTTGTGCAGTTTATCACTCGCGCTATTTTACGGGTCGCACTGTTTTGTGCAGTTTATCACTCGCGCTATTTTGCGCCTCGCACTGTTTTGTGCAGTTGACACGCGCGCTATTTTGCGCGTCGCACTGTTTTGTGCAGTTTATCACTCGCGCTATTTTGCGCGTCGCCATGTTTAGTGCAGTTGACACTCGCGCTATTTTGCGCGTCGCACTGTTTTGTGCAGTTTATCACTCGTGCTATTTTGCGCGTCGCACTGTTTTTTGCAGTTGACACTCGCGCTATTTTGCGCGTCGCACTGTTTTGTGCAGTTTATCACTCGCGTTATTTTGCCCGTCGCACTGTTTTGTGCAGTTCATCAATCGCGCTATTTTGCGCGTCGCACTATTTTGTGCAGTTGACACTCGCGCTATTTTGCGCGTCGCACTGTTTTGCGCAGTTTATTACTCGCGTTATTTTGCGCGTCGCACTGTTTTGTGCAGTTGACACTCGCGTTATTTTGCGCGTCGCACTGCTTTGTGCAGTTTATCACTTGTGCTATTTTGCGCGTTGCACTGTTTTGTGCAGTTGACACTCGGGTTATTTTGCGCGTCGCACTGTTTTGTGCAGTTTTTCACTCGCGCTATTTTGCGCGTGGCACTGTTTTGTGCAGTTGACACACGCGTTATTTTGCGCGTCGCACTTTTTTGTGCAGTTGACACTCACGCTATTTTGCGCATCGCACCGTTTTGTGCAGTTTATCACTCGCGCTATTTTACGGGTCGCACTGTTTTGTGCAGTTTATCACTCGCGCTATTTTGCGCGTCGCACTGTTTTGTGCAGTTGACACGCACGCTATTTTGCGCGTCGCACTGTTTTGTGCAGTTTATCACTCGCGCTATTTTGCAAGTCGCCATGTTTTGTGCAGTTGACACTCGCGCTATTTTGCGCGTCGCACTGTTTTGTGCAGTTTATCACTCGTGCTATTTTGCGCGTCGCACTGTTTTTTGCAGTTGACACTCCCGCTATTTTGCGCGTCGCACTGTTTTGTGCAGTTTATCACTCGCGTTATTTTGCCCGTCACACTGTTTTGTGCAGTTCATCACTCGCGCTATTTTGCGCGTCGCACTATTTTGTGCAGTTGACACTCGCGCTATTTTGCGCGTCGCACTGTTTTGCGCAGTTTATTACTCGCGTTATTTTGCGCGTCGCACTGTTTTGTGCAGTTTATCACTCGTGCTATTTTGCGCGTTGCACTGTTTTGTGCAGTTGACACTCGGGTTATTTTGCGCGTCGCACTGTTTTGTGCAGTTTTTCACTCGCGCTATTTTGCGCGTGGCACTGTTTTGTGCAGTTGACACACGCGTTATTTTGCGCGTCGCACTTTTTTGTGCAGTTGACACTCACGCTATTTTGCGCATCGCACCGTTTTGTGCAGTTTATCACTCGCGCTATTTTGCGCGTCGCACCGTTTTGTGCAGTTTATCACTCGCGCTGTTTTGCGCGTCGCACTGTTTTGTGCAGTTGACACTCGGGCTATTTTGCGCGTCGCACTGTTTTGTGCAGTTGACACACGCGTTATTTTGCGCGTCGCACTTTTTTGTGCAGTTGAGACTCACGCTATTTTGCGCATCGCACCGTTTTGTGCAGTTTATCGCTCGCGCTATTTTGCGGGTCGCACTGTTTTGTGCAGTTTTTCACTCGCGCTATTTTGCGCATCGCACTGTTTTGTGCAGTTGACACGCCCTATTTTGCGTGTCGCACTGTTTTGTGCAGTTTATCTCTCGCGCTATTTTGCGCGTCGCACTGTTTTGTGCAGTTGACACGCACGCTATTTTGCGCGTCGCACTGTTTTGTGCAGTTTATCACTCGCGCTATTTTGCAAGTCGCCATGTTTTGTGCAGTTGACACTCGCGCTATTTTGCGCGTCGCACTGTTTTGTGCAGTTTATCACTCGTGCTATTTTGCGCGTCGCACTGTTTTTTGCAGTTGACACTCCCGCTATTTTGCGCGTCGCACTGTTTTGTGCAGTTGACACTCGCGCTATTTTGCGCGTCGCACTGTTTTGTGCAGTTTATCACTCGCGCTATTTTGCGGGTCGCACTGTTTTACGCAGTTTATTACTCGCGTTATTTTGCGCGTCGCACTGTTTTGTGCAGTTGACACTCGCGTTATTTTGCGCGTCGCACTGTTTTGTGCAGTTTATCACTCGGGCTATTTTGCGCGTGGCACTGTTTTGTGTAGTTAACACTCGCGTTATTTTGCGCGTCGCACTGTTTTGTGCAGTTGAAACTCACGCTATTTTGCGCGTCGCACTCTTTTGTGGAGTTTATCACTCGCGCTATTTTGCGCGTCGCACTGTTTTGTGCAGTTTTTCACTCGCGCTATTTTGCGCGTGGCACTGTTTTGTGCAGTTGACACATGCGTTATTTTCCGCGTCGCACTTTTTTGTGCAGTTGACACTCACGCTATTTTGCGCATCGCACCGTTTTGTGCAGTTTATCACTCGCGCTATTTTACGGGTCGCACTGTTTTGTGCAGTTTATCACTCGCGCTATTTTGCGCCTCGCACTGTTTTGTGCAGTTGACACGCGTGCTATTTTGCGCGTCGCACTGTTTTGTGCAGTTTATCACTCGCGCTATTTTGCGCGTCGCCATGTTTAGTGCAGTTGACACTCGCGCTATTTTGCGCGTCGCACTGTTTTGTGCAGTTTATCACTCGTGCTATTTTGCGCGTCGCACTGTTTTTTGCAGTTGACACTCGCGCTATTTTGCGCGTCGCACTGTTTTGTGCAGTTTATCACTCGCGTTATTTTGCCCGTCGCACTGTTTTGTGCAGTTCATCAATCGCGCTATTTTGCGCGTCGCACTATTTTGTGCAGTTGACACTCGCGCTATTTTGCGCGTCGCACTGTTTTGCGCAGTTTATTACTCGCGTTATTTTGCGCGTCGCACTGTTTTGTGCAGTTGACACTCGCGTTATTTTGCGCGTCGCACTGCTTTGTGCAGTTTATCACTCGTGCTATTTTGCGCGTTGCACTGTTTTGTGCAGTTGACACTCGGGTTATTTTGCGCGTCGCACTGTTTTGTGCAGTTTTTCACTCGCGCTATTTTGCGCGTGGCACTGTTTTGTGCAGTTGACACACGCGTTATTTTGCGCGTCGCACTTTTTTGTGCAGTTGACACTCACGCTATTTTGCGCATCGCACCGTTTTGTGCAGTTTATCACTCGCGCTATTTTACGGGTCGCACTGTTTTGTGCAGTTTATCACTCGCGCTATTTTGCGCGTCGCACTGTTTTGTGCAGTTGACACGCACGCTATTTTGCGCGTCGCACTGTTTTGTGCAGTTTATCACTCGCGCTATTCTGCAAGTCGCCATGTTTTGTGCAGTTGACACTCGCGCTATTTTGCGCGTCGCACTGTTTTGTGCAGTTTATCACTCGTGCTATTTTGCGCGTCGCACTGTTTTTTGCAGTTGACACTCCCGCTATTTTGCGCGTCGCACTGTTTTGTGCAGTTTATCACTCGCGTTATTTTGCCCGTCACACTGTTTTGTGCAGTTTATCACTCGCGCTATTTTGCGCGTCGCACTATTTTGTGCAGTTGACACTCGCGCTATTTTGCGCGTCGCACTGTTTTGCGCAGTTTATTACTCGCGTTATTTTGCGCGTCGCACTGTTTTGTGCAGTTTATCACTCGTGCTATTTTGCGCGTTGCACTGTTTTGTGCAGTTGACACTCGGGCTATTTTGCGCGTCGCACTGTTTTGTGCAGTTTTTCACTCGCGCTATTTTGCGCGTGGCACTGTTTTGTGCAGTTGACACACGCGTTATTTTGCGCGTCGCACTTTTTTGTGCAGTTGACACTCACGCTATTTTGCGCATCGCACCGTTTTGTGCAGTTTATCACTCGCGCTATTTTGCGCGTCGCACCGTTTTGTGCAGTTTATCACTCGCGCTGTTTTGCGCGTCGCACTGTTTTGTGCAGTTGACACTCGGGCTATTTTGCGCGTCGCACTGTTTTGTGCAGTTGACACACGCGTTATTTTGCGCGTCGCACTTTTTTGTGCAGTTGAGACTCACGCTATTTTGCGCATCGCACCGTTTTGTGCAGTTTATCGCTCGCGCTATTTTGCGGGTCGCACTGTTTTGTGCAGTTTTTCACTCGCGCTATTTTGCGCATCGCACTGTTTTGTGCAGTTGACACGCCCTATTTTGCGTGTCGCACTGTTTTGTGCAGTTTATCTCTCGCGCTATTTTGCGCGTCGCACTGTTTTGTGCAGTTGACACTCGCGCTATTTTGCGCGTCGCACTGTTTTGGGCAGTTTATCACTCGCGCTATTTTGCGCGTCGCACTGTTTTGTGCAGTTGACACTCGCGCTATTTTGCGCGTCGCACTGTTTTGTGCAGTTTATCACTCGTGCTATTTTGCGGGTCGCACTGTTTTGCGCAGCTTATTACTCGCGTTATTTTGCGCGTCGCACTGTTTTGTGCAGTTGACACTCGCGTTATTTTGCGCGTCGCACTGTTTTGTGCAGTTTATCACTCGTGCTATTTTGCGCGTGGCACTGTTTTGTGTAGTTGACACTCGCGTTATTTTGCGCGTCGCACGGTTTTGTGCAGTTGAAACTCACGCTATTTTGCGCGTCGCACTCTTTTGTGGAGTTTATCACTCGCGCTATTTTGCGCGTCGCACTGTTTTGTGCAGTTTTTCACTCGCGCTATTTTGCGCGTGGCACTGTTTTGTGCAGTTGACACATGCGTTATTTTCCGCGTCGCACTTTTTTGTGCAGCTGACACTCACGCTATTTTGCGCATCGCACCGTTTTGTGCAGTTTATCACTCGCGCTATTTTACGGGTCGCACTGTTTTGTGCAGTTTATCACTCGCGCTATTTTGCGCCTCGCACTGTTTTGTGCAGTTGACACGCGCGCTATTTTGCGCGTCGCACTGTTTTGTGCAGTTTATCACTCGCGCTATTTTGCGCGTCGCCATGTTTTGTGCAGTTGACACTCGCGCTATTTTGCGCGTCGCACTGTTTTGTGCAGTTTATCACTCGTGCTATTTTGCGCGTCGCACTGTTTTTTGCAGTTGACACTCGCGCTATTTTGCGCGTCGCACTGTTTTTGTGCAGTTTATCACTCGCGTTATTTTGCCCGTCGCACTGTTTTGTGCAGTTCATCAATCGCGCTATTTTGCGCGTCGCACTATTTTGTGCAGTTGACACTCGCGCTATTTTGCGCGTCGCACTGTTTTGCGCAGTTTATTACTCGCGTTATTTTGCGCGTCGCACTGTTTTGTGCAGTTGACACTCGCGTTATTTTGCGCGTCGCACTGCTTTGTGCAGTTTATCACTCGTGCTATTTTGCGCGTTGCACTGTTTTGTGCAGTTGACACTCGGGTTATTTTGCGCGTCGCACTGTTTTGTGCAGTTTTTCACTCGCGCTATTTTGCGCGTGGCACTGTTTTGTGCAGTTGACACACGCGTTATTTTGCGCGTCGCACTTTTTTGTGCAGTTGACACTCACGCTATTTTGTGCATCGCACCGTTTTGTGCAGTTTATCACTCGCGCTATTTTACGGGTCGCACTGTTTTGTGCAGTTTATCACTCGCGCTATTTTGCACGTCGCACTGTTTTGTGCAGTTGACACTCGCGCTATTTTACGCGTCGCACTGTTTTGTGCAGTTTATCACTCGCGCTATTTTGCGGGTCGCACTGTTTTGCGCAGTTTATTACTCGCGTTATTTTGCGCGTCGCACTGTTTTGTGCAGTTGACACTCGCGTTATTTTGCGCGTCGCACTGTTTTGTGCAGTTTATCACTCGTGCTATTTTGCGCGTGGCACTGTTTTGTGTAGTTGACACTCGCGTTATTTTGCGCGTCGCACTGTTTTGTGCAGTTGAAACTCACGCTATTTTGCGCGTCGCACTCTTTTGTGGAGTTTATCACTCGCGCTATTTTGCGCGTCGCACTGTTTTGTGCAGTTTTTCACTCGCGCTATTTTGCGCGTGGCACTGTTTTGTGCAGTTGACACATGCGTTATTTTCCGCGTCGCACTTTTTTGTGCAGTTGACACTCACGCTATTTTGCGCATCGCACCGTTTTGTGCAGTTTATCACTCGCGCTATTTTACGGGTCGCACTGTTTTGTGCAGTTTATCACTCGCGCTATTTTGCGCCTCGCACTGTTTTGTGCAGTTGACACGCGCGCTATTTTGCGCGTCGCACTGTTTTGTGCAGTTTATCACTCGCGCTATTTTGCGCGTCGCCATGTTTTGTGCAGTTGACACTAGCGCTATTTTGCGCGTCGCACTGTTTTGTGCAGTTTATCACTCGTGCTATTTTGCGCGTCGCACTGTTTTTTGCAGTTGACACTCGCGCTATTTTGCGCGTCGCACTGTTTTGTGCAGTTTATCACTCGCGTTATTTTGCCCGTCGCACTGTTTTGTGCAGTTCATCAATCGCGCTATTTTGCGCGTCGCACTATTTTGTGCAGTTGACACTCGCGCTATTTTGCGCGTCGCACTGTTTTGCGCAGTTTATTACTCGCGTTATTTTGCGCGTCGCACTGTTTTGTGCAGTTGACACTCGCGTTATTTTGCGCGTCGCACTGCTTTGTGCAGTTTATCACTCGTGCTATTTTGCGCGTTGCACTGTTTTGTGCAGTTGACACTCGGGTTATTTTGCGCGTCGCACTGTTTTGTGCAGTTTTTCACTCGCGCTATTTTGCGCGTGGCACTGTTTTGTGCAGTTGACACACGCGTTATTTTGCGCGTCGCACTTTTTTGTGCAGTTGACACTCACGCTATTTTGCGCGTCGCACCGTTTTGTGCAGTTTATCACTCGCGCTATTTTGCGCGTCGCACCGTTTTGTGCAGTTTATCACTCGCGCTATTTTGCGCGTCGCACTGTTTTGTGCAGTTGACACTCGGGCTATTTTGCGCGTCGCACTGTTTTGTGCAGTTGACACACGCGTTATTTTGCGCGTCGCACTTTTTTGTGCAGTTGAGACTCACGCTATTTTGCGCATCGCACCGTTTTGTGCAGTTTATCACTCGCGCTATTTTACGGGCGCACTGTTTTGTGCAGTTTATCACTCGCGCTATTTTGCGCCTCGCACTGTTTTGTGCAGTTGACACGCACGCTATTTTGCGCGTCGCACTGTTTTGTGCAGTTTATCACTCGCGCTATTTTGCGCGTCGCCATGTTTTGTGCAGTTGACACTCGCGCTATTTTGCGCGTCGCACTGTTTTGTGCAGTTTATCACTCGTGCTATTTTGCGCGTCGCACTGTTTTTTGCAGTTGACACTCGCGCTATTTTGCGCGTCGCACTGTTTTGTGCAGTTTATCACTCGCGTTATTTTGCGCGTCGCACTGTTTTGTGCAGTTCATCACTCGCGCTATTTTGCGCGTCGCACTATTTTGTGCAGTTGACACTCGCGCTATTTTGCGCGTCGTACTGTTTTGCGCAGTTTATTACTCGCGTTATTTTGCGCGTCGCACTGTTTTGTGCAGTTGACACTCGCGGTATTTTGCGCGTCGCACTGTTTTGGGCAGTTTATCACTCGTGCTATTTTGCGCGTTGCACTGTTTTGTGCAGTTGACACTCGGGTTATTTTGCGCGTCGCACTGTTTTGTGCAGTTTTTCACTCGCGCTATTTTGCGCGTGGCACGGTTTTGTACAGTTGACACACGCGTTATTTTGCGCGTCGCACTTTTTTGTGCAGTTGACACTCACGCTATTTTGCGTATCGCACCGTTTTGTGCAGTTTATCACTCGCGCTATTTTGCGCGTCGCACCGTTTTGTGCAGTTTATCACTCGCGCTATTTTGCGCGTCGCACTGTTTTGTGCAGTTGACACTCGGGCTATTTTGCGCGTCGCACTGTTTTGTGCAGTTGACACACGCGTTATTTTGCGCGTCGCACTTTTTTGTGCAGTTGAGACTCACGCTATTTTGCGCATCGCACCGTTTTGTGCAGTTTATCACTCGCGCTATTTTGCGGGTCGCACTGTTTTGTGGAGTTTTTCACTCGCGCTATTTTGCGCATCGCACTGTTTTGTGCAGTTGACACGCCCTATTTTGCGTGTCGCACTGTTTTGTGCAGTTTATCACTCGCGCTATTTTGCGCGTCGCACTGTTTTGGGCAGTTTATCACTCGCGCTATTTTGCGCGTCGCACTGTTTTGTGCAGTTGACACTCGCGCTATTTTGCGCGTCGCACTGTTTTGTGCAGTTTATCACTCGCGCTATTTTGCGGGTCGCACTGTTTTGCGCAGTTTATTACTCGCGTTATTTTGCGCGTCGCACTGTTTTGTGCAGTTGACACTCGCGTTATTTTGCGCGTCGCACTGTTTTGTGCAGTTTATCACTCGTGCTATTTTGCGCGTGGCACTGTTTTGTGTAGTTGACACTCGCGTTATTTTGCGCGTCGCACTCTTTTGTGGAGTTTATCACTCGCGCTATTTTGCGCGTCGCACTGTTTTGTGCAGTTTTTCACTCGCGCTATTTTGCGCGTCGCACTGTTTTGTGCAGTTGACACACGCGTTATTTTGCGCGTCGCACTTTTTTGTGCAGTTGAGACTCACGCTATTTTGCGCATCGCACCGTTTTGTGCAGTTTATCACTCGCGCAACTTTACGGGTCGCACTGTTTTGTGCAGTTTATCACTCGCGCTATTTTGCGGCTCGCACTGTTTTGTGCAGTTGACACGCGCGCTATTTTGCGCGTCGCACTGTTTTGTGCAGTTTATCACTCGCGCTATTTTGCGCGTCGCCATGTTTTGTGCAGTTGACACTCGCGCTATTTTGCGCGTCGCACTGTTTTGTGCAGTTTATCACTCGTGCTATTTTGCGCGTCGCACTGTTTTTTGCAGTTGACACTCGCGCTATTTTGCGCGTCGCACTGTTTTGTGCAGTTTATCACTCGCGTTATTTTGCGCGTCGCACTGTTTTGTGCAGTTCATCACTCGCGCTATTTTGCGCGTCGCACTATTTTGTGCAGTTGACACTCGCGCTATTTTGCGCGTCGTACTGTTTTGCGCAGTTTATTACTCGCGTTATTTTGCGCGTCGCACTGTTTTGTGCAGTTGAAACTCACGCTATTTTGCGCGTCGCACTCTTTTGTGGAGTTTATCACTCGCGCTATTTTGCGCGTCGCACTGTTTTGTGCAGTTTTTCACTCGCGCTATTTTGCGCGTGGCACTGTTTTGTGCAGTTGACACATGCGTTATTTTCCGCGTCGCACTTTTTTGTGCAGTTGACACTCACGCTATTTTGCGCATCGCACCGTTTTGTGCAGTTTATCACTCGCGCTATTTTACGGGTCGCACTGTTTTGTGCAGTTTATCACTCGCGCTATTTTGCGCCTCGCACTGTTTTGTGCAGTTGACACGCGCGCTATTTTGCGCGTCGCACTGTTTTGTGCAGTTTATCACTCGCGCTATTTTGCGCGTCGCCATGTTTTGTGCAGTTGACACTAGCGCTATTTTGCGCGTCGCACTGTTTTGTGCAGTTTATCACTCGTGCTATTTTGCGCGTCGCACTGTTTTTTGCAGTTGACACTCGCGCTATTTTGCGCGTCGCACTGTTTTGTGCAGTTTATCACTCGCGTTATTTTGCCCGTCGCACTGTTTTGTGCAGTTCATCAATCGCGCTATTTTGCGCGTCGCACTATTTTGTGCAGTTGACACTCGCGCTATTTTGCGCGTCGCACTGTTTTGCGCAGTTTATTACTCGCGTTATTTTGCGCGTCGCACTGTTTTGTGCAGTTGACACTCGCGTTATTTTGCGCGTCGCACTGCTTTGTGCAGTTTATCACTCGTGCTATTTTGCGCGTTGCACTGTTTTGTGCAGTTGACACTCGGGTTATTTTGCGCGTCGCACTGTTTTGTGCAGTTTTTCACTCGCGCTATTTTGCGCGTGGCACTGTTTTGTGCAGTTGACACACGCGTTATTTTGCGCGTCGCACTTTTTTGTGCAGTTGACACTCACGCTATTTTGCGCGTCGCACCGTTTTGTGCAGTTTATCACTCGCGCTATTTTGCGCGTCGCACCGTTTTGTGCAGTTTATCACTCGCGCTATTTTGCGCGTCGCACTGTTTTGTGCAGTTGACACTCGGGCTATTTTGCGCGTCGCACTGTTTTGTGCAGTTGACACACGCGTTATTTTGCGCGTCGCACTTTTTTGTGCAGTTGAGACTCACGCTATTTTGCGCATCGCACCGTTTTGTGCAGTTTATCACTCGCGTTATTTTACGGGCGCACTGTTTTGTGCAGTTTATCACTCGCGCTATTTTGCGCCTCGCACTGTTTTGTGCAGTTGACACGCACGCTATTTTGCGCGTCGCACTGTTTTGTGCAGTTTATCACTCGCGCTATTTTGCGCGTCGCCATGTTTTGTGCAGTTGACACTCGCGCTATTTTGCGCGTCGCACTGTTTTGTGCAGTTTATCACTCGTGCTATTTTGCGCGTCGCACTGTTTTTTGCAGTTGACACTCGCGCTATTTTGCGCGTCGCACTGTTTTGTGCAGTTTATCACTCGCGTTATTTTGCGCGTCGCACTGTTTTGTGCAGTTCATCACTCGCGCTATTTTGCGCGTCGCACTATTTTGTGCAGTTGACACTCGCGCTATTTTGCGCGTCGTACTGTTTTGCGCAGTTTATTACTCGCGTTATTTTGCGCGTCGCACTGTTTTGTGCAGTTGACACTCGCGGTATTTTGCGCGTCGCACTGTTTTGGGCAGTTTATCACTCGTGCTATTTTGCGCGTTGCACTGTTTTGTGCAGTTGACACTCGGGTTATTTTGCGCGTCGCACTGTTTTGTGCAGTTTTTCACTCGCGCTATTTTGCGCGTGGCACTGTTTTGTACAGTTGACACACGCGTTATTTTGCGCGTCGCACTTTTTTGTGCAGTTGACACTCACGCTATTTTGCGTATCGCACCGTTTTGTGCAGTTTATCACTCGCGCTATTTTGCGCGTCGCACCGTTTTGTGCAGTTTATCACTCGCGCTATTTTGCGCGTCGCACTGTTTTGTGCAGTTGACACTCGGGCTATTTTGCGCGTCGCACTGTTTTGTGCAGTTGACACACGCGTTATTTTGCGCGTCGCACTTTTTTGTGCAGTTGAGACTCACGCTATTTTGCGCATCGCACCGTTTTGTGCAGTTTATCACTCGCGCTATTTTGCGGGTCGCACTGTTTTGTGGAGTTTTTCACTCGCGCTATTTTGCGCATCGCACTGTTTTGTGCAGTTGACACGCCCTATTTTGCGTGTCGCACTGTTTTGTGCAGTTTATCACTCGCGCTATTTTGCGCGTCGCACTGTTTTGGGCAGTTTATCACTCGCGCTATTTTGCGCGTCGCACTGTTTTGTGCAGTTGACACTCGCGCTATTTTGCGCGTCGCACTGTTTTGTGCAGTTTATCACTCGCGCTATTTTGCGGGTCGCACTGTTTTGCGCAGTTTATTACTCGCGTTATTTTGCGCGTCGCACTGTTTTGTGCAGTTGACACTCGCGTTATTTTGCGCGTCGCACTGTTTTGTGCAGTTTATCACTCGTGCTATTTTGCGCGTGGCACTGTTTTGTGTAGTTGACACTCGCGTTATTTTGCGCGTCGCACTCTTTTGTGGAGTTTATCACTCGCGCTATTTTGCGCGTCGCACTGTTTTGTGCAGTTTTTCACTCGCGCTATTTTGCGCGTCGCACTGTTTTGTGCAGTTGACACACGCGTTATTTTGCGCGTCGCACTTTTTTGTGCAGTTGAGACTCACGCTATTTTGCGCATCGCACCGTTTTGTGCAGTTTATCACTCGCGCAACTTTACGGGTCGCACTGTTTTGTGCAGTTTATCACTCGCGCTATTTTGCGGCTCGCACTGTTTTGTGCAGTTGACACGCGCGCTATTTTGCGCGTCGCACTGTTTTGTGCAGTTTATCACTCGCGCTATTTTGCGCGTCGCCATGTTTTGTGCAGTTGACACTCGCGCTATTTTGCGCGTCGCACTGTTTTGTGCAGTTTATCACTCGTGCTATTTTGCGCGTCGCACTGTTTTTTGCAGTTGACACTCGCGCTATTTTGCGCGTCGCACTGTTTTGTGCAGTTTATCACTCGCGTTATTTTGCGCGTCGCACTGTTTTGTGCAGTTCATCACTCGCGCTATTTTGCGCGTCGCACTATTTTGTGCAGTTGACACTCGCGCTATTTTGCGCGTCGTACTGTTTTGCGCAGTTTATTACTCGCGTTATTTTGCGCGTCGCACTGTTTTGTGCAGTTGACACTCGCGGTATTTTGCGCGTCGCACTGTTTTGGGCAGTTTATCACTCGTGCTATTTTGCGCGTTGCACTGTTTTGTGCAGTTGACACTCGGGTTATTTTGCGCGTCGCACTGTTTTGTGCAGTTTTTCACTCGCGCTATTTTGCGCGTGGCACTGTTTTGTGCAGTTGACACACGCGTTATTTTGCGCGTCGCACTTTTTTGTGCAGTTGACACTCACGCTATTTTGCGTATCGCACCGTTTTGTGCAGTTTATCACTCGCGCTATTTTGCGCGTCGCACCGTTTTGTGCAGTTTATCACTCGCGCTATTTTGCGCGTCGCACTGTTTTGTGCAGTTGACACTCGGGCTATTTTGCGCGTCGCACTGTTTTGTGCAGTTGACACACGCGTTATTTTGCGCGTCGCACTTTTTTGTGCAGTTGAGACTCACGCTATTTTGCGCATCGCACCGTTTTGTGCAGTTTATCACTCGCGCTATTTTGCGGGTCGCACTGTTTTGTGCAGTTTTTCACTCGCGCTATTTTGCGCATCGCACTGTTTTGTGCAGTTGACACGCCCTATTTTGCGTGTCGCACTGTTTTGTGCAGTTTATCACTCGCGCTATTTTGCGCGTCGCACTGTTTTGTGCAGTTGACACTCGCGCTATTTTGCGCGTCGCACTGTTTTGGGCAGTTTATCACTCGCGCTATTTTGCGCGTCGCACTGTTTTGTGCAGTTGACACTCGCGCTATTTTGCGCGTCGCACTGTTTTGTGCAGTTTATCACTCGCGCTATTTTGCGGGTCGCACTGTTTTGCGCAGTTTATTACTCGCGTTATTTTGCGCGTCGCACTGTTTTGTGCAGTTGACACTCGCGTTATTTTGCGCGTCGCACTGTTTTGTGCAGTTTATCACTCGTGCTATTTTGCGCGTGGCACTGTTTTGTGTAGTTGACACTCGCGTTATTTTGCGCGTCGCACTCTTTTGTGGAGTTTATCACTCGCGCTATTTTGCGCGTCGCACTGTTTTGTGCAGTTTTTCACTCGCGCTATTTTGCGCGTCGCACTGTTTTGTGCAGTTGACACAGCCGCGTTATTTTGCGCGTCGCACTTTTTTGTGCAGTTGAGACTCACGCTATTTTGCGCATCGCACCGTTTTGTGCAGTTTATCACTCGCGCAACTTTACGGGTCGCACTGTTTTGTGCAGTTTATCACTCGCGCTATTTTGCGGCTCGCACTGTTTTGTGCAGTTGACACGCGCGCTATTTTGCGCGTCGCACTGTTTTGTGCAGTTTATCACTCGCGCTATTTTGCGCGTCGCCATGTTTTGTGCAGTTGACACTCGCGCTATTTTGCGCGTCGCACTGTTTTGTGCAGTTTATCACTCGTGCTATTTTGCGCGTCGCACTGTTTTTTGCAGTTGACACTCGCGCTATTTTGCGCGTCGCACTGTTTTGTGCAGTTTATCACTCGCGTTATTTTGCCCGTCGCACTGTTTTGTGCAGTTCATCACTCGCGCTATTTTGCGCGTCGCACTATTTTGTGCAGTTGACACTCGCGCTATTTTGCGCGTCGCACTGTTTTGCGCAGTTTATTACTCGCGTTATTTTGCGCGTCGCACTGTTTTGTGCAGTTGACACTCGCGTTATTTTGCGCGTCGCACTGTTTTGTGCAGTTTATCACTCGTGCTATTTTGCGCGTTGCACTGTTTTGTGCAGTTGACACTCGGGTTATTTTGCGCGTCGCACTGTTTTGTGCAGTTTTTCACTCGCGCTATTTTGCGCGTGGCACTGTTTTGTGCAGTTGACACACGCGTTATTTTGCGCGTCGCACTTTTTTGTGCAGTTGACACTCACGCTATTTTGCGCGTCGCACCGTTTTGTGCAGTTTATCACTCGCGCTATTTTGCGCGTCGCACTGTTTTGTGCAGTTGACACTCGGGCTATTTTGCGCGTCGCACTGTTTTGTGCAGTTGACACACGCGTTATTTTGCGCGTCGCACTTTTTTGTGCAGTTGAGACTCACGCTATTTTGCGCATCGCACCGTTTTGTGCAGTTTATCACTCGCGCAACTTTACGGGTCGCACTGTTTTGTGCAGTTTATCACTCGCGCTATTTTGCGCCTCGCACTGTTTTGTGCAGTTGACACGCGCGCTATTTTGCGCGTCGCACTGTTTTGTGCAGTTTATCACTCGCGCTATTTTGCGCGTTGCCATGTTTTGTGCAGTTGACACTCGCGCTATTTTGCGCGTCGCACTGTTTTGTGCAGTTTATCACTCGTGCTATTTTGCGCGTCGCACTGTTTTTTGCAGTTGACACTCGCGCTATTTTGCGCGTCGCACTGTTTTGTGCAGTTTATCACTCGCGTTATTTTGCCCGTCGCACTGTTTTGTGCAGTTCATCACTCGCGCTATTTTGCGCGTCGCACTATTTTGTGCAGTTGACACTCGCGCTATTTTGCGCGTCGCACTGTTTTGCGCAGTTTATTACTCGCGTTATTTTGCGCGTCGCACTGTTTTGTGCAGTGACACTTGCGTTATTTTGCGCGTCGCACTGTTTTGTGCAGTTTATCACTCGTGCTATTTTGCGCGTTGCACTGTTTTGTGCAGTTGACACTCGGGTTATTTTGCGCGTCGCACTGTTTTGTGCAGTTTTTCACTCGCGCTATTTTGCGCGTGGCACTGTTTTGTGCAGTTGACACACGCGTTATTTTGCGCGTCGCACTTTTTTGTGCAGTTGACACTCACGCTATTTTGCGCGTCGCACCGTTTTGTGCAGTTTATCACTCATGCTATTTTGCGCGTCGCACTGTTTTGTGCAGTTGACACTCGGGCTATTTTGCGCGTCGCACTGTTTTGTGCAGTTGACACACGCGTTATTTTGCGCGTCGCACTTTTTTGTGCAGTTGAGACTCACGCTATTTTGCGCATCGCACCGTTTTGTGCAGTTTATCACTCGCTATTTTGCGGGTCGCACTGTTTTGTGCAGTTTTTCACTCGCGCTATTTTGCGCATCGCACTGTTTTGTGCAGTTGACACGCCCTATTTTGCGAGTCGCACTGTTTTGTGCAGTTTATCACTCGCGCTATTTTGCGCGTCGCACTGTTTTGTGCAGTTGACACTCGCGCTACTTTGCGCGTCGCACTGTTTTGGGCAGTTTATCACTCGCGCTATTTTGCGCGTCGCACTGTTTTGTGCAGTTGACACTCGCGTTATTTTGCGCGTCGCACTGTTTTGTGCAGTTTATCACTCGTGCTATTTTGCGCGTTGCACTGTTTTGTGCAGTTGACACTCGGGTTATTTTGCGCGTCGCACTGTTTTGTGCAGTTTTTCACTCGCGCTATTTTGCGCGTGGCACTGTTTTGTGCAGTTGACACACGCGTTATTTTGCGCGTCGCACTTTTTTGTGCAGTTGACACTCACGCTATTTTGCGCGTCGCACCGTTTTGTGCAGTTTATCACTCATGCTATTTTGCGCGTCGCACTGTTTTGTGCAGTTGACACTCGGGCTATTTTGCGCGTCGCACTGTTTTGTGCAGTTGACACACGCGTTATTTTGCGCGTCGCACTTTTTTGTGCAGTTGAGACTCACGCTATTTTGCGCATCGCACCGTTTTGTGCAGTTTATCACTCGCTATTTTGCGGGTCGCACTGTTTTGTGCAGTTTTTCACTCGCGCTATTTTGCGCATCGCACTGTTTTGTGCAGTTGACACGCCCTATTTTGCGAGTCGCACTGTTTTGTGCAGTTTATCACTCGCGCTATTTTGCGCGTCGCACTGTTTTGTGCAGTTGACACTCGCGCTACTTTGCGCGTCGCACTGTTTTGGGCAGTTTATCACTCGCGCTATTTTGCGCGTCGCACTGTTTTGTGCAGTTGACACTCGCGCTATTTTGCGAGTCGCACTGTTTTGTGCAGTTTATCACTCGCGCTATTTTGCGGGTCGCACTGTTTTGCGCAGTTTATTACTCGCGTTATTTTGCGCGTCGCACTGTTTTGTGCAGTTGACACTCGCGTTATTTTGCGCGTCGCACTGTTTTGTGCAGTTTATCACTCGTGCTATTTTGCGCGTGGCACTGTTTTGTGTAGTTGACACTCGCGTTATTTTGCGCGTCGCACTCTTTTGTGGAGTTTATCACTCGCGCTATTTTGCGCGTCGCACTGTTTTGTGCAGTTTTTCACTCGCGCTATTTTGCGCGTGGCACTGTTTTGTGCAGTTGACACATGCGTTATTTTTCCGCGTCGCACTTTTTTGTGCAGTTGACACTCACGCTATTTTGCGCATCGCACCGTTTTGTGCAGTTTATCACTCGCGCTATTTTACGGGTCGCACTGTTTTGTGCAGTTTATCACTCGCGCTATTTTGCGCCTCGCACTGTTTTGTGCAGTTGACACGCGCGCTATTTTGCGCGTCGCACTGTTTTGTGCAGTTTATCACTCGCGCTATTTTGCGCGTCGCCATGTTTTGTGCAGTTGACACTCGCGCTATTTTGCGCGTCGCACTGTTTTGTGCAGTTTATCACTCGTGCTATTTTGCGCGTCGCACTGTTTTTTGCAGTTGACACTCGCGCTATTTTGCGCGTCGCACTGTTTTGTGCAGTTTATCACTCGCGTTATTTTGCCCGTCGCACTGTTTGTGCAGTTCATCAATCGCACTATTTTGCGCGTCGCACTATTTTGTGCAGTTGACACTCGCGCTATTTTGCGCGTCGCACTGTTTTGCGCAGTTTATTACTTGCGTTATTTTGCGCGTCGCACTGTTTTGTGCAGTTGACACTCGCGTTATTTTGCGCGTCGTACTGCTTTGTGCAGTTTATCACTCGTGCTATTTTGCGTTGCACTGTTTTGTGCAGTTGACACTCGGGTTATTTTGCGCGTCGCACTGTTTTGTGCAGTTGTTCACTCGCGCTATTTTGCGCGTGGCACTGTTTTGTGCAGTTGACACACGCGTTATTTTGCGCGTCGCACTTTTTTGTGCAGTTGACACTCACGCTATTTTGCGCGTCGCACCGTTTTGTGCAGTTTATCACTCGCGCTATTTTGCGCGTCGCACCGTTTTGTGCAGTTTATCACTCGCGCTATTTTGCGCGTCGCACTGTTTTGTGCAGTTGACACTCGAGCTATTTTGCGCGTCGCACTGTTTTGTGCAGTTGACACACGCGTTATTTTGCGCGTCGCACATTTTTGTGCAGTTGAGACTCACGCTATTTTGCGCATCGCACCGTTTTGTGCAGTTTATCACTCGCGCTATTTTGCGGGTCGCACTGTTTTGTGCAGTTTTTCACTCGCGCTATTTTGCGCATCGCACTGTTTTGTGCAGTTGACACGCCCTATTTTGCGTGTCGCACTGTTTTGTGCAGTTTATCACTCGCGCTATTTTGCGCGTCGCACTGTTTTGTGCAGTTGACACTCGCGCTATTTTGCGCGTCGCACTGTTTTGTGCAATTTATCACTCGCGCTATTTTACGCGTCGCCATGTTTTGTGCAGTTGACACTCACGCTATTTTGCGCGTCGCACTGTTTTGTGAAGTTTATCACTCGCGTTATTTTTCCCGTCGCACTGTTTTGTGCAGTTGACACTCGCGCTATTTTGCACGTCGCACTGTTTTGTGCAGTTTGTCACTCGCGCTATTTTGCGCGTCGCACTGTTTTGTGCAGTTGACACTCGCGCTATTTTGCGCGTCGCACTATTTTGTGCAGTTCATCACTCGCGCTATTTTGCGCGTCGCACAGTTTTGTGCAGTTGACACTCGCGCTATTTTGCCCGTCGCACTGTTTTGCGCAGTTTATTACTCGCGGTATTTTGCGCGTCGCACTGTTTTGTGCAGTTTATCACTCGTGCTATTTTGCGCGTCGCACTGTTTTGTGCAGTTGACACTCGGGTTATTTTGCGCGTCGCACTGTTTTGTGCAGTTGACACTCGCGCTATTTTGCGCGTCGCACTGTTTTGTATAGTTTATCACTCGCGCTATTTTGCGCGTTGCACTGTTTTGTGCAGTTTTTCACTCGCGCTATTCTGCGCGTGGCACTGTTTTGTGCAGTTGACACTCGCGCTATTTTGCGCGTCGCACTATTTTGGGCAGTTCATCACTCGCGCTATTTTGCGCGTCGCACAGTTTTGTGCAGTTGACACTCGCGCTATTTTGCGCGTCGCACTGTTTTGCGCAGTTTATTACTCGCGTTATTTTGCGCGTCGCACTGTTTTGTGCAGTTGACACTCGCGTTATTTTGCGCGTCGCACTGTTTTGTGCAGTTTATCACTCGCGCTATTTTACGGGTCGCACTGTTTTGTGCAGTTTATCACTCGCGCTATTTTGCGCGTCGCACTGTTTTGTGCAGTTGACACACGCGTTATTTTGCGCGTCGCACTTTTTTGTGCAGTTGACACCCACGCTATTTTGCGCATCGCACCGTTTTGTGCAGTTTATCACTCGCGCTATTTTACGGGTCGCACTGTTTTGTGCAGTTTATCACTCGCGCTATTTTGCGCGTCGCACTGTTTTGTGCAGTTGACACGCACGCTATTTTGCGCGTCGCACTGTTTTGTGCAGTTTATCACTCGCGCTATTTTGCGCGTCGCCATGTTTTGTGCAGTTGACACTCGCGCTATTTTGCGCGTCGCACTGTTTTGTGCAGTTTATCACTCGTGCTATTTTGCGTGTCGCACTGTTTTTTGCAGTTGACACTCCCGCTATTTTGCGCGTCGCACTGTTTTGTGCAGTTTATCACTCGCGTTATTTTGCCCGTCGCACTGTTTTGTGCAGTTCATCACTCGCGCTATTTTGCGCGTCGCACTATTTTGTGCAGTTGACACTCGCGCTATTTTGCGCGTCGCACTGTTTTGCGCAGTTTATTACTCGCGTTATTTTGCGCGTCGCACTGTTTTGTGCAGTTTATCACTCGTGCTATTTTGCGCGTTGCACTGTTTTGTGCAGTTGACACTCGGGTTATTTTGCGCGTCGCACTGTTTTGTGCAGTTTTTCACTCGCGCTATTTTGCGCGTCGCACTGTTTTGTGCAGTTGAAACACGCGTTATTTTGCGCGTCGCACTTTTTTGTGCAGTTGACACTCACGCTATTTTGCGCATCGCACCGTTTTGTGCAGTTTATCACTCGCGCTATTTTGCGCGTCGCACCGTTTTGTGCAGTTTATCACTCGCGCTATTTTGCGCGTCGCACTGTTTTGTGCAGTTGACACTCGGGCTATTTTGCGCGTCGCACTGTTTTGTGCAGTTGACACACGCGTTATTTTGCGCGTCGCACTTTTTTGTGCAGTTGAGACTCACGCTATTTTGCGCATCGCACCGTTTTGTGCAGTTTATCACTCGCGCTATTTTGCGGGTCGCACTGTTTTGTGCAGTTTTTCACTCGCGCTATTTTGCGCATCGCACTGTTTTGTGCAGTTGACACGCCCTATTTTGCGTGTCGCACTGTTTTGTGCAGTTTATCACTCGCGCTATTTTGCGCGTCGCACTGTTTTGTGCAGTTGACACTCGCGCTATTTTGCGCGTCGCACTGTTTTGGGCAGTTTATCACTCGCGCTATTTTGCGCGTCGCACTGTTTTGTGCAGTTGACACTCGCGCTATTTTGCGCGTCGCACTGTTTTGTGCAGTTTATCACTCGCGCTATTTTGCGGGTCGCACTGTTTTGCGCAGTTTATTACTCGCGTTATTTTGCGCGTCGCACTGTTTTGTGCAGTTGACACTCGCGTTATTTTGCGCGTCGCACTGTTTTGTGCAGTTTATCACTCGTGCTATTTTGCGCGTGGCACTGTTTTGTGTAGTTGACACTCGCGTTATTTTGCGCGTCGCACTGTTTTGTACAGTTGAAACTCACGCTATTTTGCGCGTTGCACTCTTTTGTGGAGTTTATCACTCGCGCTATTTTGCGCGTCGCACTGTTTTGTGCAGTTTTTCACTCGCGCTATTTTGCGCGTGGCACTGTTTTGTGCAGTTGACACATGCGTTATTTTCCGCGTCGCACTTTTTTGTGCAGTTGACACTCACGCTATTTTGCGCATCGCACCGTTTTGTGCAGTTTATCACTCGCGCTATTTTACGGGTCGCACTGTTTTGTGCAGTTTATCACTCGCGCTATTTTGCGCCTCGCACTGTTTTGTGCAGTTGACACGCGCGCTATTTTGCGCGTCGCACTGTTTTGTGCAGTTTATCACTCGCGCTATTTTGCGCGTCGCCATGTTTTGTGCAGTTGACACTCGCGCTATTTTGCGCGTCGCACTGTTTTGTGCAGTTTATCACTCGTGCTATTTTGCGCGTCGCACTGTTTTTTGCAGTTGACACTCGCGCTATTTTGCGCGTCGCACTGTTTTGTGCAGTTTATCACTCGCGTTATTTTGCCCGTCGCACTGTTTTGTGCAGTTCATCAATCGCGCTATTTTGCGCGTCGCACTATTTTGTGCAGTTGACACTCGCGCTATTTTGCGCGTCGCACTGTTTTGCGCAGTTTATTACTCGCGTTATTTTGCGCGTCGCACTGTTTTGTGCAGTTGACACTCGCGTTATTTTGCGCGTCGCACTGCTTTGTGCAGTTTATCACTCGTGCTATTTTGCGCGTTGCACTGTTTTGTGCAGTTGACACTCGGGTTATTTTGCGCGTCGCACTGTTTTGTGCAGTTTTTCACTCGCGCTATTTTGCGCGTGGCACTGTTTTGTGCAGTTGACACACGCGTTATTTTGCGCGTCGCACTTTTTTGTGCAGTTGACACTCACGCTATTTTGTGCATCGCACCGTTTTGTGCAGTTTATCACTCGCGCTATTTTACGGGTCGCACTGTTTTGTGCAGTTTATCACTCGCGCTATTTTGCGCGTCGCACTGTTTTTTGCAGTTGACACTCGCGCTATTTTGCGCGTCGCACTGTTTTGTGCAGTTTATCACTCGTGCTATTTTGCGCGTGGCACAGTTTTGTGCAGTTGACACACGGGTTATTTTGCGCGTCGCACTGTTTTGTGCAGTTGACACTCGCGCTATTTTGCGCGTCGCACAATTTTTTGCAGTTTATCACTCGCGCTATTTTGCGCGTCGCACTGTTTTGTGCAGTTTATCACTCGCGTTATTTTGCCCGTCGCACTGTTTTGTGCAGTTCATCACTCGCGCTATTTTGCGCGTCGCACTATTTTGTGCAGTTGACACTCGCGCTATTTTGCGCGTCGCACTGTTTTGCGCAGTTTATTACTCGCGTTATTTTGCGCGTCGCACTGTTTTGTGCAGTTTATCACTCGTGCTATTTTGCGCGTCGCACTGTTTTGTGCAGTTGACACTCGGGTTATTTTGCGCGTCGCACTGTTTTGTGCAGTTTTTCACTCCCGCTATTTTGCGCGTGGCACTGTTTTGTGCAGTTGACACACGCGTTATTTTGCGCGTCGCACTTTTTTGTGCAGTTGACACTCACGCTATTTTGCGCATCGCACCGTTTTGTGCAGTTTATCACTCGCGCTATTTTGCGCGTCGCACCGTTTTGTGCAGTTTATCACTCGCGCTATTTTGCGCGTCGCACTGTTTTGTGCAGTTGACACTCGGGCTATTTTGCGCGTCGCACTGTTTTGTGCAGTTGACACACGCGTTATTTTGCGCGTCGCACTTTTTTGTGCAGTTGAGACTCACGCTATTTTGCGCATCGCACCGTTTTGTGCAGTTTATCGCTCGCGCTATTTTGCGGGTCGCACTGTTTTGTGCAGTTTTTCACTCGCGCTATTTTGCGCATCGCACTGTTTTGTGCAGTTGACACGCCCTATTTTGCGTGTCGCACTGTTTTGTGCAGTTTATCACTCGCGCTATTTTGCGCGTCGCACTGTTTTGTGCAGTTGACACTCGCGCTATTTTGCGCGTCGCACTGTTTTGTGCAGTTTATCACTCGCGCTATTTTGCGGGTCGCACTGTTTTGCGCAGTTTATTACTCGCGTTATTTTGCGCGTCGCACTGTTTTGTGCAGTTGACACTCGCGTTATTTTGCGCGTCGCACTGTTTTGTGCAGTTTATCACTCGGGCTATTTTGTGCGTGGCACTGTTTTGTGTAGTTAACACTCGCGTTATTTTGCGCGTCGCACTGTTTTGTGCAGTTGAAACTCACGCTATTTTGCGCGTTGCACTCTTTTGTGGAGTTTATCACTCGCGCTATTTTGCGCGTCGCACTGTTTTGTGCAGTTTTTCACTCGCGCTATTTTGCGCGTGGCACTGTTTTGTGCAGTTGACACATGCGTTATTTTCCGCGTCGCACTTTTTTGTGCAGTTGACACTCACGCTATTTTGCGCATCGCACCGTTTTGTGCAGTTTATCACTCGCGCTATTTTACGGGTCGCACTGTTTTGTGCAGTTTATCACTCGCGCTATTTTGCGCCTCGCACTGTTTTGTGCAGTTGACACGCGCGCTATTTTGCGCGTCGCACTGTTTTGTGCAGTTTATCACTCGCGCTATTTTGCGCGTCGCCATGTTTAGTGCAGTTGACACTCGCGCTATTTTGCGCGTCGCACTGTTTTGTGCAGTTTATCACTCGTGCTATTTTGCGCGTCGCACTGTTTTTTGCAGTTGACACTCGCGCTATTTTGCGCGTCGCACTGTTTTGTGCAGTTTATCACTCGCGTTATTTTGCCCGTCGCACTGTTTTGTGCAGTTCATCAATCGCGCTATTTTGCGCGTCGCACTATTTTGTGCAGTTGACACTCGCGCTATTTTGCGCGTCGCACTGTTTTGCGCAGTTTATTACTCGCGTTATTTTGCGCGTCGCACTGTTTTGTGCAGTTGACACTCGCGTTATTTTGCGCGTCGCACTGCTTTGTGCAGTTTATCACTCGTGCTATTTTGCGCGTTGCACTGTTTTGTGCAGTTGACACTTGGGTTATTTTGCGCGTCGCACTGTTTTGTGCAGTTTTTCACTCGCGCTATTTTGCGCGTGGCACTGTTTTGTGCAGTTGACACACGCGTTATTTTGCGCGTCGCACTTTTTTGTGCAGTTGACACTCACGCTATTTTGCGCATCGCACCGTTTTGTGCAGTTTATCACTCGCGCTATTTTACGGGTCGCACTGTTTTGTGCAGTTTATCACTCGCGCTATTTTGCGCGTCGCACTGTTTTTTGCAGTTGACACTCGCGCTATTTTGCGCGTCGCACTGTTTTGTGCAGTTTATCACTCGTGCTATTTTGCGCGTGGCACTGTTTTGTGCAGTTGACACACGGGTTATTTTGCGCGTCGCACTGTTTTGTGCAGTTGACACTCGCGCTATTTTGCGCGTCGCACAATTTTTTGCAGTTTATCACTCGCGCTATTTTGCGCGTCGCACTGTTTTGTGCAGTTTATCACTCGCGTTATTTTGCCCGTCGCACTGTTTTGTGCAGTTCATCACTCGCGCTATTTTGCGCGTCGCACTATTTTGTGCAGTTGACACTCGCGCTATTTTGCGCGTCGCACTGTTTTGCGCAGTTTATTACTCGCGTTATTTTGCGCGTCGCACTGTTTTGTGCAGTTTATCACTCGTGCTATTTTGCGCGTTGCACTGTTTTGTGCAGTTGACACTCGGGTTATTTTGCGCGTCGCACTGTTTTGTGCAGTTTTTCACTCGCGCTATTTTGCGCGTGGCACTGTTTTGTGCAGTTGACACACGCGTTATTTTGCGCGTCGCACTTTTTTGTGCAGTTGACACTCACGCTATTTTGCGCATCGCACCGTTTTGTGCAGTTTATCACTCGCGCTATTTTGCGCATCGCACCGTTTTGTGCAGTTTATCACTCGCGCTGTTTTGCGCGTCGCACTGTTTTGTGCAGTTGACACTCGGGCTATTTTGCGCGTCGCACTGTTTTGTGCAGTTGACACACGCGTTATTTTGCGCGTCGCACTTTTTTGTGCAGTTGAGACTCACACTATTTTGCGCATCGCACCGTTTTGTGCAGTTTATCGCTCGCGCTATTTTGCGGGTCGCACTGTTTTGTGCAGTTTTTCACTCGCGCTATTTTGCGCATCGCACTGTTTTGTGCAGTTGACACGCCCTATTTTGCGTGTCGCACTGTTTTGTGCAGTTTATCTCTCGCGCTATTTTGCGCGTCGCACTGTTTTGTGCAGTGGACACTCGCGCTATTTTGCGCGTCGCACTGTTTTGGGCAGTTTATCACTCGCGCTATTTTGCGCGTCGCACTGTTTTGTGCAGTTGACACTCGCGCTATTTTGCGCGTCGCACTGTTTTGTGCAGTTTATCACTCGTGCTATTTTGCGGGTCGCACTGTTTTGCGCAGCTTATTACTCGCGTTATTTTGCGCGTCGCACTGTTTTGTGCAGTTGACACTCGCGTTATTTTGCGCGTCGCACTATTTTGTGCAGTTTATCACTCGTGCTATTTTGCGCGTGGCACTGTTTTGTGTAGTTGACACTCGCGTTATTTTGCGCGTCGCACGGTTTTGTGCAGTTGAAACTCACGCTATTTTGCGCGTCGCACTCTTTTGTGGAGTTTATCACTCGCGCTATTTTGCGCGTCGCACTGTTTTGTGCAGTTTTTCACTCGCGCTATTTTGCGCGTGGCACTGTTTTGTGCAGTTGACACATGCGTTATTTTCCGCGTCGCACTTTTTTGTGCAGTTGACACTCACGCTATTTTGCGCATCGCACCGTTTTGTGCAGTTTATCACTCGCGCTATTTTACGGGTCGCACTGTTTTGTGCAGTTTATCACTCGCGCTATTTTGCGCCTCGCACTGTTTTGTGCAGTTGACACGCGCACTATTTTGCGCGTCGCACTGTTTTGTGCAGTTTATCACTCGCGCTATTTTGCGCGTCGCCATGTTTTGTGCAGTTGACACTCGCGCTATTTTGCGCGTCGCACTGTTTTGTGCAGTTTATCACTCGTGCTATTTTGCGCGTCGCACTGTTTTGTGCAGTTTATCACTCGCGTTATTTTGCCCGTCGCACTGTTTTGTGCAGTTCATCAATCGCGCTATTTTGCGCGTCGCACTATTTTGTGCAGTTGACACTCGCGCTATTTTGCGCGTCGCACTGTTTTGCGCAGTTTATTACTCGCGTTATTTTGCGCGTCGCACTGTTTTGTGCAGTTGACACTCGCGTTATTTTGCGCGTCGCACTGCTTTGTGCAGTTTATCACTCGTGCTATTTTGCGCGTTGCACTGTTTTGTGCAGTTGACACTCGGGTTATTTTGCGCGTCGCACTGTTTTGTGCAGTTTTTCACTCGCGCTATTTTGCGCGTGGCACTGTTTTGTGCAGTTGACACACGCGTTATTTTGCGCGTCGCACTTTTTTGTGCAGTTGACACTCACGCTATTTTGTGCATCGCACCGTTTTGTGCAGTTTATCACTCGCGCTATTTTACGGGTCGCACTGTTTTGTGCAGTTTATCACTCGCGCTATTTTGCACGTCGCACTGTTTTGTGCAGTTGACACTCGCGCTATTTTACGCGTCGCACTGTTTTGTGCAGTTTATCACTCGCGCTATTTTGCGGGTCGCATTGTTTTGCGCAGTTTATTACTCGCGTTATTTTGCGCGTCGCACTGTTTTGTGCAGTTGACACTCGCGTTATTTTGCGCGTCGCACTGTTTTGTGCAGTTTATCACTCGTGCTATTTTGCGCGTGGCACTGTTTTGTGTAGTTGACACTCGCGTTATTTTGCGCGTCGCACTGTTTTGTGCAGTTGAAACTCACGCTATTTTGCGCGTCGCACTCTTTTGTGGAGTTTATCACTCGCGCTATTTTGCGCGTCGCACTGTTTTGTGCAGTTTTTCACTCGCGCTATTTTGCGCGTGGCACTGTTTTGTGCAGTTGACACATGCGTTATTTTCCGCGTCGCACTTTTTTGTGCAGTTGACACTCACGCTATTTTGCGCATCGCACCGTTTTGTGCAGTTTATCACTCGCGCTATTTTACGGGTCGCACTGTTTTGTGCAGTTTATCACTCGCGCTATTTTGCGCCTCGCACTGTTTTGTGCAGTTGACACGCGCGCTATTTTGCGCGTCGCACTGTTTTGTGCAGTTTATCACTCGCGCTATTTTGCGCGTCGCCATGTTTTGTGCAGTTGACCCTAGCGCTATTTTGCGCGTCGCACTGTTTTGTGCAGTTTATCACTCGTGCTATTTTGCGCGTCGCACTGTTTTTTGCAGTTGACACTCGCGCTATTTTGCGCGTCGCACTGTTTTGTGCAGTTTATCACTCGCGTTATTTTGCCCGTCGCACTGTTTTGTGCAGTTCATCAATCGCGCTATTTTGCGCGTCGCACTATTTTGTGCAGTTGACACTCGCGCTATTTTGCGCGTCGCACTGTTTTGCGCAGTTTATTACTCGCGTTATTTTGCGCGTCGCACTGTTTTGTGCAGTTGACACTCGCGTTATTTTGCGCGTCGCACTGCTTTGTGCAGTTTATCACTCGTGCTATTTTGCGTTGCACTGTTTTGTGCAGTTGACACTCGGGTTATTTTGCGCGTCGCACTGTTTTGTGCAGTTGTTCACTCGCGCTATTTTGCGCGTGGCACTGTTTTGTGCAGTTGACACACGCGTTATTTTGCGCGTCGCACTTTTTTGTGCAGTTGACACTCACGCTATTTTGCGCGTCGCACCGTTTTGTGCAGTTTATCACTCGCGCTATTTTGCGCGTCGCACCGTTTTGTGCAGTTTATCACTCGCGCTATTTTGCGCGTCGCACTGTTTTGTGCAGTTGACACTCGGGCTATTTTGCGCGTCGCACTGTTTTGTGCAGTTGACACACGCGTTATTTTGCGCGTCGCACTTTTTTGTGCAGTTGAGACTCACGCTATTTTGCGCATCGCACCGTTTTGTGCAGTTTATCACTCGCGCTATTTTACGGGTCGCACTGTTTTGTGCAGTTTATCACTCGCGCTATTTTGCGCCTCGCACTGTTTTGTGCAGTTGACACGCACGCTATTTTGCGCGTCGCACTGTTTTGTGCAGTTTATCACTCGCGCTATTTTGGGCGTCGCCATGTTTTGTGCAGTTGACACTCGCGCTATTTTGCGCGTCGCACTGTTTTGTGCAGTTTATCACTCGTGCTGTTTTGCGCGTCGCACTGTTTTTTGCAGTTGACACTCGCGCTATTTTGCGCGTCGCACTGTTTTGTGCAGTTTATCACTCGCGTTATTTTGCCCGTCGCACTGTTTTGTGCAGTTCATCACTCGCGCTATTTTGCGCGTCGCACTATTTTGTGCAGTTGACACTCGCGCTATTTTGCGCGTCGTACTGTTTTGCGCAGTTTATTACTCGCGTTATTTTGCGCGTCGCACTGTTTTGTGCAGTTGACACTCGCGGTATTTTGCGCGTCGCACTGTTTTGGGCAGTTTATCACTCGTGCTATTTTGCGCGTTGCACTGTTTTGTGCAGTTGACACTCGGGTTATTTTGCGCGTCGCACTGTTTTGTGCAGTTTTTCACTCGCGCTATTTTGCGCGTGGCACTGTTTTATGCAGTTGACACACGCGTTATTTTGCGCGTCGCACTTTTTTGTGCAGTTGACACTCACGCTATTTTGCGTATCGCACCGTTTTGTGCAGTTTATCACTCGCGCTATTTTGCGCGTCGCACCGTTTTGTGCAGTTTATCACTCGCGCTATTTTGCGCGTCGCACTGTTTTGTGCAGTTGACACTCGGGCTATTTTGCGCGTCGCACTGTTTTGTGCAGTTGACACACGCGTTATTTTGCGCGTCGCACTTTTTTGTGCAGTTGAGACTCACGCTATTTTGCGCATCGCACCGTTTTGTGCAGTTTATCACTCGCTATTTTGCGGGTCGCACTGTTTTGTGCAGTTTTTCACTCGCGCTATTTTGCGCATCGCACTGTTTTGTGCAGTTGACACGCCCTATTTTGCGAGTCGCACTGTTTTGTGCAGTTTATCACTCGCGCTATTTTGCGCGTCGCACTGTTTTGTGCAGTTGACACTCGCGCTACTTTGCGCGTCGCACTGTTTTGGGCAGTTTATCACTCGCGCTATTTTGCGCGTCGCACTGTTTTGGGCAGTTGACACTCGCGCTATTTTGCGCGTCGCACTGTTTTGTGCAGTTTATCACTCGCGCTATTTTGCGGGTCGCACTGTTTTGCGCAGTTTATTACTCGCGTTATTTTGCGCGTCGCACTGTTTTGTGCAGTTGACACTCGCGTTATTTTGCGCGTCGCACTGTTTTGTGCAGTTTATCACTCGTGCTATTTTGCGCGTGGCACTGTTTTGTGTAGTTGACACTCGCGTTATTTTGCGCGTCGCACTCTTTTGTGGAGTTTATCACTCGCGCTATTTTGCGCGTCGCACTGTTTTGTGCAGTTTTTCACTCGCGCTATTTTGCGCGTGGCACTGTTTTGTGCAGTTGACACATGCGTTATTTTCCGCGTCGCACTTTTTTGTGCAGTTGACACTCACGCTATTTTGCGCATCGCACCGTTTTGTGCAGTTTATCACTCGCGCTATTTTACGGGTCGCACTGTTTTGTGCAGTTTATCACTCGCGCTATTTTGCGCCTCGCACTGTTTTGTGCAGTTGACACGCGCGCTATTTTGCGCGTCGCACTGTTTTGTGCAGTTTATCACTCGCGCTATTTTGCGCGTCGCCATGTTTTGTGCAGTTGACACTCGCGCTATTTTGCGCGTCGCACTGTTTTGTGCAGTTTATCACTCGTGCTATTTTGCGCGTCGCACTGTTTTTTGCAGTTGACACTCGCGCTATTTTGCGCGTCGCACTGTTTTGTGCAGTTTATCACTCGCGTTATTTTGCCCATCGCACTGTTTTGTGCAGTTCATCAATCGCGCTATTTTGCGCGTCGCACTATTTTGTGCAGTTGACACTCGCGCTATTTTGCGCGTCGCACTGTTTTGCGCAGTTTATTACTCGCGTTATTTTGCGCGTCGCACTGTTTTGTGCAGTTGACACTCGCGTTATTTTGCGCGTCGCACTGCTTTGTGCAGTTTATCACTCGTGCTATTTTGCGTTGCACTGTTTTGTGCAGTTGACACTCGGGTTATTTTACGCGTCGCACTGTTTTGTGCAGTTGTTCACTCGCGCTATTTTGCGCGTGGCACTGTTTTGTGCAGTTGACACACGCGTTATTTTGCGCGTCGCACTTTTTTGTGCAGGTGACACTCACGCTATTTTGCGCGTCGCACCGTTTTGTGCAGTTTATCACTCGCGCTATTTTGCGCGTCGCACCGTTTTGTGCAGTTTATCACTCGCGCTATTTTGCGCGTCGCACTGTTTTGTGCAGTTGACACTCGGGTTATTTTGCGCGTCGCACTGTTTTGTGCAGTTTTTCACTCCCGCTATTTTGCGCGTGGCACTGTTTTGTGCAGTTGACACACGCGTTATTTTGCGCGTCGCACTTTTTTGTGCAGTTGAAACTCACGCTATTTTGCGCGTCGCACTCTTTTGTGGAGTTTATCACTCGCGCTATTTTGCGCGTCGCACTGTTTTGTGCAGTTTTTCACTCGCGCTATTTTGCGCGTGGCACTGTTTTGTGCAGTTGACACATGCGTTATTTTCCGCGTCGCACTTTTTTGTGCAGTTGACACTCACGCTATTTTGCGCATCGCACCGTTTTGTGCAGTTTATCACTCGCGCTATTTTACGGGTCGCACTGTTTTGTGCAGTTTATCACTCGCGCTATTTTGCGCCTCGCACTGTTTTGTGCAGTTGACACGCGCGCTATTTTGCGCGTCGCACTGTTTTGTGCAGTTTATGACTCGCGCTATTTTGCGCGTCGCCATGTTTAGTGCAGTTGACACTCGCGCTATTTTGCGCGTCGCACTGTTTTGTGCAGTTTATCACTCGTGCTATTTTGCGCGTCGCACTGTTTTTTGCAGTTGACACTCGCGCTATTTTGCGCGTCGCACTGTTTTGTGCAGTTTATCACTCGCGTTATTTTGCCCGTCGCACTGTTTTGTGCAGTTCATCAATCGCGCTATTTTGCGCGTCGCACTATTTTGTGCAGTTGACACTCGCGCTATTTTGCGCGTCGCACTGTTTTGCGCAGTTTATTACTCGCGTTATTTTGCGCGTCGCACTGTTTTGTGCAGTTGACACTCGGGTTATTTTGCGCGTCGCACTGTTTTGTGCAGTTTTTCACTCGCGCTATTTTGCGCGTGGCACTGTTTTGTGCAGTTGACACACGCGTTATTTTGCGCGTCGCACTTTTTTGTGCAGTTGACACTCACGCTATTTTGCGCATCGCACCGTTTTGTGCAGTTTATCACTCGCGCTATTTTACGGGTCGCACTATTTTGTGCAGTTTATCACTCGCGCTATTTTGCGCGTCGCACTGTTTTGTGCAGTTGACACGCACGCTATTTTGCGCGTCGCACTGTTTTGTGCAGTTTATCACTCGCGCTATTTTGCAAGTCGCCATGTTTTGTGCAGTTGACACTCGCGCTATTTTGCGCGTCGCACTGTTTTGTGCAGTTTATCACTCGTGCTATTTTGCGCGTCGCACTGTTTTTTGCAGTTGACACTCCGCTATTTTGCGCGTCGCACTGTTTTGTGCAGTTTATCACTCGCGTTATTTTGCCCGTCACACTGTTTTGTGCAGTTCATCACTCGCGCTATTTTGCGCGTCGCACTATTTTGTGCAGTTGACACTCGCGCTATTTTGCGCGTCGCACTGTTTTGCGCAGTTTATTACTCGCGTTATTTTGCGCGTCGCACTGTTTTGTGCAGTTTATCACTCGTGCTATTTTGCGCGTTGCACTGTTTTGTGCAGTTGACACTCGGGTTATTTTGCGCGTCGCACTGTTTTGTGCAGTTTTTCACTCGCGCTATTTTGCGCGTGGCACTGTTTTGTGCAGTTGACACACGCGTTATTTTGCGCGTCGCACTTTTTTGTGCAGTTGACACTCACGCTATTTTGCGCATCGCACCGTTTTGTGCAGTTTATCACTCGGGCTATTTTGCGCGTCGCACCGTTTTGTGCAGTTTATCACTCGCGCTGTTTTGCGCGTCACACTGTTTTGTGCAGTTGACACTCGGGCTATTTTGCGCGTCGCACTGTTTTGTGCAGTTGACACACGCGTTATTTTGCGCGTCGCACTTTTTTGTGCAGTTGAGACTCACGCTATTTTGCGCATCGCACCGTTTTGTGCAGTTTATCGCTCGCGCTATTTTGCGGGTCGCACTGTTTTGTGCAGTTTTTCACTCGCGCTATTTTGCGAATCGCACTGTTTTGTGCAGTTGACACGCCCTATTTTGCGTGTCGCACTGTTTTGTGCAGTTTATCACTCGCGCTATTTTGCGCGTCGCACTGTTTTGTGCAGTTGACACTCGCGCTATTTTGCGCGTCGCACTGTTTTGTGCAGTTTTTCACTCGCGCTATTTTGCGGGTCGCACTGTTTTGCGCAGTTTATTACTCGCGTTATTTTGCGCGTCGCACTGTTTTGTGCAGTTGACACTCGCGTTATTTTGCGCGTCGCACTGTTTTGTGCAGTTTATCACTCGGGCTATTTTGCGCGTGGCACTGTTTTGTGTAGTTAACACTCGCGTTATTTTGCGCGTCGCACTGTTTTGTGCAGTTGAAACTCACGCTATTTTGCGCGTCGCACTCTTTTGTGGAGTTTATCACTCGCGCTATTTTGCGCGTCGCACTGTTTTGTGCAGTTTTTCACTCGCGCTATTTTGCGCGTGGCACTGTTTTGTGCAGTTGACACATGCGTTATTTTCCGCGTCGCACTTTTTTGTGCAGTTGACACTCACGCTATTTTGCGCATCGCACCGTTTTGTGCAGTTTATCACTCGCGCTATTTTACGGGTCGCACTGTTTTGTGCAGTTTATCACTCGCGCTATTTTGCGCCTCGCACTGTTTTGTGCAGTTGACACGCGCGCTATTTTGCGCGTCGCACTGTTTTGTGCAGTTTATCACTCGCGCTATTTTGCGCGTCGCCATGTTTAGTGCAGTTGACACTCGCGCTATTTTGCGCGTCGCACTGTTTTGTGCAGTTTATCACTCGTGCTATTTTGCGCGTCGCACTGTTTTTTGCAGTTGACACTCGCGCTATTTTGCGCGTCGCACTGTTTTGTGCAGTTTATCACTCGCGTTATTTTGCCCGTCGCACTGTTTTGTGCAGTTCATCAATCGCGCTATTTTGCGCGTCGCACTATTTTGTGCAGTTGACACTGGCGCTATTTTGCGCGTCGCACTGTTTTGCGCAGTTTATTACTCGCGTTATTTTGCGCGTCGCACTGTTTTGTGCAGTTGACACTCGCGTTATTTTGCGCGTCGCACTGCTTTGTGCAGTTTATCACTCGTGCTATTTTGCGCGTTGCACTGTTTTGTGCAGTTGACACTCGGGTTATTTTGCGCGTCGCACTGTTTTGTGCAGTTTTTCACTCGCGCTATTTTGCGCGTGGCACTGTTTTGTGCAGTTGACACACGCGTTATTTTGCGCGTCGCACTTTTTTGTGCAGTTGACACTCACGCTATTTTGCGCATCGCACCGTTTTGTGCAGTTTATCACTCGCGCTATTTTACGGGTCGCACTATTTTGTGCAGTTTATCACTCGCGCTATTTTGCGCGTCGCACTGTTTTGTGCAGTTGACACGCACGCTATTTTGCGCGTCGCACTGTTTTGTGCAGTTTATCACTCGCGCTATTTTGCAAGTCGCCATGTTTTGTGCAGTTGACACTCGCGCTATTTTGCGCGTCGCACTGTTTTGTGCAGTTTATCACTCGTGCTATTTTGCGCGTCGCACTGTTTTTTGCAGTTGACACTCCGCTATTTTGCGCGTCGCACTGTTTTGTGCAGTTTATCACTCGCGTTATTTTGCCCGTCACACTGTTTTGTGCAGTTCATCACTCGCGCTATTTTGCGCGTCGCACTATTTTGTGCAGTTGACACTCGCGCTATTTTGCGCGTCGCACTGTTTTGCGCAGTTTATTACTCGCGTTATTTTGCGCGTCGCACTGTTTTGTGCAGTTTATCACTCGTGCTATTTTGCGCGTTGCACTGTTTTGTGCAGTTGACACTCGGGGTTATTTTGCGCGTCGCACTGTTTTGTGCAGTTTTTCACTCGCGCTATTTTGCGCGTGGCACTGTTTTGTGCAGTTGACACACGCGTTATTTTGCGCGTCGCACTTTTTTGTGCAGTTGACACTCACGCTATTTTGCGCATCGCACCGTTTTGTGCAGTTTATCACTCGCGCTATTTTGCGCGTCGCACCGTTTTGTGCAGTTTATCACTCGCGCTGTTTTGCACGTCGCACTGTTTTGTGCAGTTGACACTCGGGCTATTTTGCGCGTCGCACTGTTTTGTGCAGTTGACACACGCGTTATTTTGCGCGTCGCACTTTTTTGTGCAGTTGAGACTCACGCTATTTTGCGCATCGCACCGTTTTGTGCAGTTTATCGCTCGCGCTATTTTGCGGGTCGCACTGTTTTGTGCAGTTTTTCACTCGCGCTATTTTGCGCATCGCACTGTTTTGTGCAGTTGACACGCCCTATTTTGCGTGTCGCACTGTTTTGTGCAGTTTATCTCTCGCGCTATTTTGCGCGTCGCACTGTTTTGTGCAGTTGACACTCGCGCTATTTTGCGCGTCGCACTGTTTTGGGCAGTTTATCACTCGCGCTATTTTGCGCGTCGCACTGTTTTGTGCAGTTGACACTCGCGCTATTTTGCGCGTCGCACTGTTTTGTGCAGTTTATCACTCGTGCTATTTTGCGGGTCGCACTGTTTTGCGCAGCTTATTACTCGCGTTATTTTGCGCGTCGCACTGTTTTGTGCAGTTGACACTCGCGTTATTTTGCGCGTCGCACTGTTTTGTGCAGTTTATCACTCGTGCTATTTTGCGCGTGGCACTGTTTTGTGTAGTTGACACTCGCGTTATTTTGCGCGTCGCACGGTTTTGTGCAGTTGAAACGCACGCTATTTTGCGCGTCGCACTCTTTTGTGGAGTTTATCACTCGCGCTATTTTGCGCGTCGCACTGTTTTGTGCAGTTTTTCACTCGCGCTATTTTGCGCGTGGCACTGTTTTGTGCAGTTGACACATGCGTTATTTTCCGCGTCGCACTTTTTTGTGCAGTTGACACTCACGCTATTTTGCGCATCGCACCGTTTTGTGCAGTTTATCACTCGCGCTATTTTACGGGTCGCACTGTTTTGTGCAGTTTATCACTCGCGCTATTTTGCGCCTCGCACTGTTTTGTGCAGTTGACACGCGCGCTATTTTGCGCGTCGCACTGTTTTGTGCAGTTTATCACTCGCGCTATTTTGCGCGTCGCCATGTTTTGTGCAGTTGACACTCGCGCTATTTTGCGCGTCGCACTGTTTTGTGCAGTTTATCACTCGTGCTATTTTGCGCGTCGCACTGTTTTTTGCAATTGACACTCGCGCTATTTTGCGCGTCGCACTGTTTTGTGCAGTTTATCACTCGCGTTATTTTGCCCGTCGCACTGTTTTGTGCAGTTCATCAATCGCGCTATTTTGCGCGTCGCACTATTTTGTGCAGTTGACACTCGCGCTATTTTGCGCGTCGCACTGTTTTGCGCAGTTTATTACTCGCGTTATTTTGCGCGTCGCACTGTTTTGTGCAGTTGACACTCGCGTTATTTTGCGCGTCGCACTGCTTTGTGCAGTTTATCACTCGTGCTATTTTGCGCGTTGCACTGTTTTGTGCAGTTGACACTCGGGTTATTTTGCGCGTCGCACTGTTTTGTGCAGTTTTTCACTCGCGCTATTTTGCGCGTGGCACTGTTTTGTGCAGTTGACACACGCGTTATTTTGCGCGTCGCACTTTTTTGTGCAGTTGACACTCACGCTATTTTGCGCATCGCACCGTTTTGTGCAGTTTATCACTCGCGCTATTTTGCGCGTCGCACCGTTTTGTGCAGTTTATCACTCGCGCTGTTTTGCACGTCGCACTGTTTTGTGCAGTTGACACTCGGGCTATTTTGCGCGTCGCACTGTTTTGTGCAGTTGACACACGCGTTATTTTGCGCGTCGCACTTTTTTGTGCAGTTGAGACTCACGCTATTTTGCGCATCGCACCGTTTTGTGCAGTTTATCGCTCGCGCTATTTTGCGGGTCGCACTGTTTTGTGCAGTTTTTCACTCGCGCTATTTTGCGCATCGCACTGTTTTGTGCAGTTGACACGCCCTATTTTGCGTGTCGCACTGTTTTGTGCAGTTTATCTCTCGCGCTATTTTGCGCGTCGCACTGTTTTGTGCAGTTGACACTCGCGCTATTTTGCGCGTCGCACTGTTTTGGGCAGTTTATCACTCGCGCTATTTTGCGCGTCGCACTGTTTTGTGCAGTTGACACTCGCGCTATTTTGCGCGTCGCACTGTTTTGTGCAGTTTATCACTCGTGCTATTTTGCGGGTCGCACTGTTTTGCGCAGCTTATTACTCGCGTTATTTTGCGCGTCGCACTGTTTTGTGCAGTTGACACTCGCGTTATTTTGCGCGTCGCACTGTTTTGTGCAGTTTATCACTCGTGCTATTTTGCGCGTGGCACTGTTTTGTGTAGTTGACACTCGCGTTATTTTGCGCGTCGCACGGTTTTGTGCAGTTGAAACTCACGCTATTTTGCGCGTCGCACTCTTTTGTGGAGTTTATCACTCGCGCTATTTTGCGCGTCGCACTGTTTTGTGCAGTTTTTCACTCGCGCTATTTTGCGCGTGGCACTGTTTTGTGCAGTTGACACATGCGTTATTTTCCGCGTCGCACTTTTTTGTGCAGTTGACACTCACGCTATTTTGCGCATCGCACCGTTTTGTGCAGTTTATCACTCGCGCTATTTTACGGGTCGCACTGTTTTGTGCAGTTTATCACTCGCGCTATTTTGCGCCTCGCACTGTTTTGTGCAGTTGACACGCGCGCTATTTTGCGCGTCGCACTGTTTTGTGCAGTTTATCACTCGCGCTATTTTGCGCGTCGCCATGTTTTGTGCAGTTGACACTCGCGCTATTTTGCGCGTCGCACTGTTTTGTGCAGTTTATCACTCGTGCTATTTTGCGCGTCGCACTGTTTTTTGCAATTGACACTCGCGCTATTTTGCGCGTCGCACTGTTTTGTGCAGTTTATCACTCGCGTTATTTTGCCCGTCGCACTGTTTTGTGCAGTTCATCAATCGCGCTATTTTGCGCGTCGCACTATTTTGTGCAGTTGACACTCGCGCTATTTTGCGCGTCGCACTGTTTTGCGCAGTTTATTACTCGCGTTATTTTGCGCGTCGCACTGTTTTGTGCAGTTGACACTCGCGTTATTTTGCGCGTCGCACTGCTTTGTGCAGTTTATCACTCGTGCTATTTTGCGCGTTGCACTGTTTTGTGCAGTTGACACTCGGGTTATTTTGCGCGTCGCACTGTTTTGTGCAGTTTTTCACTCGCGCTATTTTGCGCGTGGCACTGTTTTGTGCAGTTGACACACGCGTTATTTTGCGCGTCGCACTTTTTTGTGCAGTTGACACTCACGCTATTTTGCGCATCGCACCGTTTTGTGCAGTTTATCACTCGCGCTATTTTGCGCGTCGCACCGTTTTGTGCAGTTTATCACTCGCGCTGTTTTGCACGTCGCACTGTTTTGTGCAGTTGACACTCGGGCTATTTTGCGCGTCGCACTGTTTTGTGCAGTTGACACACGCGTTATTTTGCGCGTCGCACTTTTTTGTGCAGTTGAGACTCACGCTATTTTGCGCATCGCACCGTTTTGTGCAGTTTATCGCTCGCGCTATTTTGCGGGTCGCACTGTTTTGTGCAGTTTTTCACTCGCGCTATTTTGCGCATCGCACTGTTTTGTGCAGTTGACACGCCCTATTTTGCGTGTCGCACTGTTTTGTGCAGTTTATCTCTCGCGCTATTTTGCGCGTCGCACTGTTTTGTGCAGTTGACACTCGCGCTATTTTGCGCGTCGCACTGTTTTGGGCAGTTTATCACTCGCGCTATTTTGCGCGTCGCACTGTTTTGTGCAGTTGACACTCGCGCTATTTTGCGCGTCGCACTGTTTTGTGCAGTTTATCACTCGTGCTATTTTGCGGGTCGCACTGTTTTGCGCAGCTTATTACTCGCGTTATTTTGCGCGTCGCACTGTTTTGTGCAGTTGACACTCGCGTTATTTTGCGCGTCGCACTGTTTTGTGCAGTTTATCACTCGTGCTATTTTGCGCGTGGCACTGTTTTGTGTAGTTGACACTCGCGTTATTTTGCGCGTCGCACGGTTTTGTGCAGTTGAAACTCACGCTATTTTGCGCGTCGCACTCTTTTGTGGAGTTTATCACTCGCGCTATTTTGCGCGTCGCACTGTTTTGTGCAGTTTTTCACTCGCGCTATTTTGCGCGTGGCACTGTTTTGTGCAGTTGACACATGCGTTATTTTCCGCGTCGCACTTTTTTGTGCAGTTGACACTCACGCTATTTTGCGCATCGCACCGTTTTGTGCATTTTATCACTCGCGCTATTTTACGGGTCGCACTGTTTTGTGCAGTTTATCACTCGCGCTATTTTGCGCCTCGCACTGTTTTGTGCAGTTGACACGCGCGCTATTTTGCGCGTCGCACTGTTTTGTGCAGTTTATCACTCGCGCTATTTTGCGCGTCGCCATGTTTTGTGCAGTTGACACTCGCGCTATTTTGCGCGTCGCACTGTTTTGTGCAGTTTATCACTCGTGCTATTTTGCGCGTCGCACTGTTTTTTGCAATTGACACTCGCGCTATTTTGCGCGTCGCACTGTTTTGTGCAGTTTATCACTCGCGTTATTTTGCCCGTCGCACTGTTTTGTGCAGTTCATCAATCGCGCTATTTTGCGCGTCGCACTATTTTGTGCAGTTGACACTCGCGCTATTTTGCGCGTCGCACTGTTTTGCGCAGTTTATTACTCGCGTTATTTTGCGCGTCGCACTGTTTTGTGCAGTTGACACTCGCGTTATTTTGCGCGTCGCACTGCTTTGTGCAGTTTATCACTCGTGCTATTTTGCGCGTTGCACTGTTTTGTGCAGTTGACACTCGGGTTATTTTGCGCATCGCACTGTTTTGTGCAGTTTTTCACTCGCGCTATTTTGCGCGTGGCACTGTTTTGTGCAGTTGACACACGCGTTATTTTGCGCGTCGCACTTTTTTGTGCAGTTGACACTCACGCTATTTTGCGCATCGCACCGTTTTGTGCAGTTTATCACTCGCGCTATTTTACGGGTCGCACTATTTTGTGCAGTTTATCACTCGCGCTATTTTGCGCGTCGCACTGTTTTGTGCAGTTGACACGCACGCTATTTTGCGCGTCGCACTGTTTTGTGCAGTTTATCACTCGCGCTATTTTGCAAGTCGCCATGTTTTGTGCAGTTGACACTCGCGCTATTTTGCGCGTCGCACTGTTTTGTGCAGTTTATCACTCGTGCTATTTTGCGCGTCGCACTGTTTTTTGCAGTTGACACTCCGCTATTTTGCGCGTCGCACTGTTTTGTGCAGTTTATCACTCGCGTTATTTTGCCCGTCACACTGTTTTGTGCAGTTCATCACTCGCGCTATTTTGCGCGTCGCACTATTTTGTGCAGTTGACACTCGCGCTATTTTGCGCGTCGCACTGTTTTGCGCAGTTTATTACTCGCGTTATTTTGCGCGTCGCACTGTTTTGTGCAGTTTATCACTCGTGCTATTTTGCGCGTTGCACTGTTTTGTGCAGTTGACACTCGGGTTATTTTGCGCGTCGCACTGTTTTGTGCAGTTTTTCACTCGCGCTATTTTGCGCGTGGCACTGTTTTGTGCAGTTGACACACGCGTTATTTTGCGCGTCGCACTTTTTTGTGCAGTTGACACTCACGCTATTTTGCGCATCGCACCGTTTTGTGCAGTTTATCACTCGCGCTATTTTGCGCGTCGCACCGTTTTGTGCAGTTTATCACTCGCGCTGTTTTGCACGTCGCACTGTTTTGTGCAGTTGACACTCGGGCTATTTTGCGCGTCGCACTGTTTTGTGCAGTTGACACACGCGTTATTTTGCGCGTCGCACTTTTTTGTGCAGTTGAGACTCACGCTATTTTGCGCATCGCACCGTTTTGTGCAGTTTATCGCTCGCGCTATTTTGCGGGTCGCACTGTTTTGTGCAGTTTTTCACTCGCGCTATTTTGCGCATCGCACTGTTTTGTGCAGTTGACACGCCCTATTTTGCGTGTCGCACTGTTTTGTGCAGTTTATCTCTCGCGCTATTTTGCGCGTCGCACTGTTTTGTGCAGTTGACACTCGCGCTATTTTGCGCGTCGCACTGTTTTGGGCAGTTTATCACTCGCGCTATTTTGCGCGTCGCACTGTTTTGTGCAGTTGACACTCGCGCTATTTTGCGCGTCGCACTGTTTTGTGCAGTTTATCACTCGTGCTATTTTGCGGGTCGCACTGTTTTGCGCAGCTTATTACTCGCGTTATTTTGCGCGTCGCACTGTTTTGTGCAGTTGACACTCGCGTTATTTTGCGCGTCGCACTGTTTTGTGCAGTTTATCACTCGTGCTATTTTGCGCGTGGCACTGTTTTGTGTAGTTGACACTCGCGTTATTTTGCGCGTCGCACGGTTTTGTGCAGTTGAAACTCACGCTATTTTGCGCGTCGCACTCTTTTGTGGAGTTTATCACTCGCGCTATTTTGCGCGTCGCACTGTTTTGTGCAGTTTTTCACTCGCGCTATTTTGCGCGTGGCACTGTTTTGTGCAGTTGACACATGCGTTATTTTCCGCGTCGCACTTTTTTGTGCAGTTGACACTCACGCTATTTTGCGCATCGCACCGTTTTGTGCAGTTTATCACTCGCGCTATTTTACGGGTCGCACTGTTTTGTGCAGTTTATCACTCGCGCTATTTTGCGCCTCGCACTGTTTTGTGCAGTTGACACGCGCGCTATTTTGCGCGTCGCACTGTTTTGTGCAGTTTATCACTCGCGCTATTTTGCGCGTCGCCATGTTTTGTGCAGTTGACACTCGCGCTATTTTGCGCGTCGCACTGTTTTGTGCAGTTTATCACTCGTGCTATTTTGCGCGTCGCACTGTTTTTTGCAATTGACACTCGCGCTATTTTGCGCGTCGCACTGTTTTGTGCAGTTTATCACTCGCGTTATTTTGCCCGTCGCACTGTTTTGTGCAGTTCATCAATCGCGCTATTTTGCGCGTCGCACTATTTTGTGCAGTTGACACTCGCGCTATTTTGCGCGTCGCACTGTTTTGCGCAGTTTATTACTCGCGTTATTTTGCGCGTCGCACTGTTTTGTGCAGTTGACACTCGCGTTATTTTGCGCGTCGCACTGCTTTGTGCAGTTTATCACTCGTGCTATTTTGCGCGTTGCACTGTTTTGTGCAGTTGACACTCGGGTTATTTTGCGCGTCGCACTGTTTTGTGCAGTTTTTCACTCGCGCTATTTTGCGCGTGGCACTGTTTTGTGCAGTTGACACACGCGTTATTTTGCGCGTCGCACTTTTTTGTGCAGTTGACACTCACGCTATTTTGCGCATCGCACCGTTTTGTGCAGTTTATCACTCGCGCTATTTTACGGGTCGCACTATTTTGTGCAGTTTATCACTCGCGCTATTTTGCGCGTCGCACTGTTTTGTGCAGTTGACACGCACGCTATTTTGCGCGTCGCACTGTTTTGTGCAGTTTATCACTCGCGCTATTTTGCAAGTCGCCATGTTTTGTGCAGTTGACACTCGCGCTATTTTGCGCGTCGCACTGTTTTGTGCAGTTTATCACTCGTGCTATTTTGCGCGTCGCACTGTTTTTTGCAGTTGACACTCCGCTATTTTGCGCGTCGCACTGTTTTGTGCAGTTTATCACTCGCGTTATTTTGCCCGTCACACTGTTTTGTGCAGTTCATCACTCGCGCTATTTTGCGCGTCGCACTATTTTGTGCAGTTGACACTCGCGCTATTTTGCGCGTCGCACTGTTTTGCGCAGTTTATTACTCGCGTTATTTTGCGCGTCGCACTGTTTTGTGCAGTTTATCACTCGTGCTATTTTGCGCGTTGCACTGTTTTGTGCAGTTGACACTCGGGTTATTTTGCGCGTCGCACTGTTTTGTGCAGTTTTTCACTCGCGCTATTTTGCGCGTGGCACTGTTTTGTGCAGTTGACACACGCGTTATTTTGCGCGTCGCACTTTTTTGTGCAGTTGACACTCACGCTATTTTGCGCATCGCACCGTTTTGTGCAGTTTATCACTCGCGCTATTTTGCGCGTCGCACCGTTTTGTGCAGTTTATCACTCGCGCTGTTTTGCACGTCGCACTGTTTTGTGCAGTTGACACTCGGGCTATTTTGCGCGTCGCACTGTTTTGTGCAGTTGACACACGCGTTATTTTGCGCGTCGCACTTTTTTGTGCAGTTGAGACTCACGCTATTTTGCGCATCGCACCGTTTTGTGCAGTTTATCGCTCGCGCTATTTTGCGGGTCGCACTGTTTTGTGCAGTTTTTCACTCGCGCTATTTTGCGCATCGCACTGTTTTGTGCAGTTGACACGCCCTATTTTGCGTGTCGCACTGTTTTGTGCAGTTTATCTCTCGCGCTATTTTGCGCGTCGCACTGTTTTGTGCAGTTGACACTCGCGCTATTTTGCGCGTCGCACTGTTTTGGGCAGTTTATCACTCGCGCTATTTTGCGCGTCGCACTGTTTTGTGCAGTTGACACTCGCGCTATTTTGCGCGTCGCACTGTTTTGTGCAGTTTATCACTCGTGCTATTTTGCGGGTCGCACTGTTTTGCGCAGCTTATTACTCGCGTTATTTTGCGCGTCGCACTGTTTTGTGCAGTTGACACTCGCGTTATTTTGCGCGTCGCACTGTTTTGTGCAGTTTATCACTCGTGCTATTTTGCGCGTGGCACTGTTTTGTGTAGTTGACACTCGCGTTATTTTGCGCGTCGCACGGTTTTGTGCAGTTGAAACTCACGCTATTTTGCGCGTCGCACTCTTTTGTGGAGTTTATCACTCGCGCTATTTTGCGCGTCGCACTGTTTTGTGCAGTTTTTCACTCGCGCTATTTTGCGCGTGGCACTGTTTTGTGCAGTTGACACATGCGTTATTTTCCGCGTCGCACTTTTTTGTGCAGTTGACACTCACGCTATTTTGCGCATCGCACCGTTTTGTGCAGTTTATCACTCGCGCTATTTTACGGGTCGCACTGTTTTGTGCAGTTTATCACTCGCGCTATTTTGCGCCTCGCACTGTTTTGTGCAGTTGACACGCGCGCTATTTTGCGCGTCGCACTGTTTTGTGCAGTTTATCACTCGCGCTATTTTGCGCGTCGCCATGTTTTGTGCAGTTGACACTCGCGCTATTTTGCGCGTCGCACTGTTTTGTGCAGTTTATCACTCGTGCTATTTTGCGCGTCGCACTGTTTTTTGCAATTGACACTCGCGCTATTTTGCGCGTCGCACTGTTTTGTGCAGTTTATCACTCGCGTTATTTTGCCCGTCGCACTGTTTTGTGCAGTTCATCAATCGCGCTATTTTGCGCGTCGCACTATTTTGTGCAGTTGACACTCGCGCTATTTTGCGCGTCGCACTGTTTTGCGCAGTTTATTACTCGCGTTATTTTGCGCGTCGCACTGTTTTGTGCAGTTGACACTCGCGTTATTTTGCGCGTCGCACTGCTTTGTGCAGTTTATCACTCGTGCTATTTTGCGCGTTGCACTGTTTTGTGCAGTTGACACTCGGGTTATTTTGCGCGTCGCACTGTTTTGTGCAGTTTTTCACTCGCGCTATTTTGCGCGTGGCACTGTTTTGTGCAGTTGACACACGCGTTATTTTGCGCGTCGCACTTTTTTGTGCAGTTGACACTCACGCTATTTTGCGCATCGCACCGTTTTGTGCAGTTTATCACTCGCGCTATTTTGCGCGTCGCACCGTTTTGTGCAGTTTATCACTCGCGCTGTTTTGCACGTCGCACTGTTTTGTGCAGTTGACACTCGGGCTATTTTGCGCGTCGCACTGTTTTGTGCAGTTGACACACGCGTTATTTTGCGCGTCGCACTTTTTTGTGCAGTTGAGACTCACGCTATTTTGCGCATCGCACCGTTTTGTGCAGTTTATCGCTCGCGCTATTTTGCGGGTCGCACTGTTTTGTGCAGTTTTTCACTCGCGCTATTTTGCGCATCGCACTGTTTTGTGCAGTTGACACGCCCTATTTTGCGTGTCGCACTGTTTTGTGCAGTTTATCTCTCGCGCTATTTTGCGCGTCGCACTGTTTTGTGCAGTTGACACTCGCGCTATTTTGCGCGTCGCACTGTTTTGGGCAGTTTATCACTCGCGCTATTTTGCGCGTCGCACTGTTTTGTGCAGTTGACACTCGCGCTATTTTGCGCGTCGCACTGTTTTGTGCAGTTTATCACTCGTGCTATTTTGCGGGTCGCACTGTTTTGCGCAGCTTATTACTCGCGTTATTTTGCGCGTCGCACTGTTTTGTGCAGTTGACACTCGCGTTATTTTGCGCGTCGCACTGATTTGTGCAGTTTATCACTCGTGCTATTTTGCGCGTGGCACTGTTTTGTGTAGTTGACACTCGCGTTATTTTGCGCGTCGCACGGTTTTGTGCAGTTGAAACTCACGCTATTTTGCGCGTCGCACTCTTTTGTGGAGTTTATCACTCGCGCTATTTTGCGCGTCGCACTGTTTTGTGCAGTTTTTCACTCGCGCTATTTTGCGCGTGGCACTGTTTTGTGCAGTTGACACATGCGTTATTTTCCGCGTCGCACTTTTTTGTGCAGTTGACACTCACGCTATTTTGCGCATCGCACCGTTTTGTGCAGTTTATCACTCGCGCTATTTTACGGGTCGCACTGTTTTGTGCAGTTTATCACTCGCGCTATTTTGCGCCTCGCACTGTTTTGTGCAGTTGACACGCGCGCTATTTTGCGCGTCGCACTGTTTTGTGCAGTTTATCACTCGCGCTATTTTGCGCGTCGCCATGTTTTGTGCAGTTGACACTCGCGCTATTTTGCGCGTCGCACTGTTTTGTGCAGTTTATCACTCGTGCTATTTTGCGCGTCGCACTGTTTTTTGCAATTGACACTCGCGCTATTTTGCGTGTCGCACTGTTTTGTGCAGTTTATCACTCGCGTTATTTTGCCCGTCGCACTGTTTTGTGCAGTTCATCAATCGCGCTATTTTGCGCGTCGCACTATTTTGTGCAGTTGACACTCGCGCTATTTTGCGCGTCGCACTGTTTTGCGCAGTTTATTACTCGCGTTATTTTGCGCGTCGCACTGTTTTGTGCAGTTGACACTCGCGTTATTTTGCGCGTCGCACTGCTTTGTGCAGTTTATCACTCGTGCTATTTTGCGCGTTGCACTGTTTTGTGCAGTTGACACTCGGGTTATTTTGCGCGTCGCACTGTTTTGTGCAGTTTTTCACTCGCGCTATTTTGCGCGTGGCACTGTTTTGTGCAGTTGACACACGCGTTATTTTGCGCGTCGCACTTTTTTGTGCAGTTGACACTCACGCTATTTTGTGCATCGCACCGTTTTGTGCAGTTTATCACTCGCGCTATTTTACGGGTCGCACTGTTTTGTGCAGTTTATCACTCGCGCTATTTTGCACGTCGCACTGTTTTGTGCAGTTGACACTCGCGCTATTTTACGCGTCGCACTGTTTTCTGCAGTTTATCACTCGCGCTATTTTGCGGGTCGCACTGTTTTGCGCAGTTTATAACTCGCGTTATTTTGCGCGTCGCACTGTTTTGTGCAGTTGACACCCGCGTTATTTTGCGCGTCGCACTGTTTTGTGCAGTTTATCACTCGTGCTATTTTGCGCGTGGCATTGTTTTGTGTAGTTGACACTCGCGTTATTTTGCGCGTCGCACTGTTTTGTGCAGTTGAAACTCACGCTATTTTGCGCGTCGCACTCTTTTGTGGAGTTTATCACTCGCGCTATTTTGCGCGTGGCACTGTTTTGTGCAGTTGACACATGCGTTATTTTCCGCGTCGCACTTTTTTGTGCAGTTGACACTCACGCTATTTTGCGCATCGCACCGTTTTGTGCAGTTTATCACTCGCGCTATTTTGCGCCTCGCACTGTTTTGTGCAGTTGACACGCGCGCTATTTTGCGCGTCGCACTGTTTTGTGCAGTTTATCACTCGCGCTATTTTGCGCGTCGCCATGTTTTGTGCAGTTGACACTAGCGCTATTTTGCGCGTCGCACTGTTTTGTGCAGTTTATCACTCGCGCTATTTTGCGCGTCGCACTGTTTTGTGCAGTTGACACTCGCGCTATTTTGCGCGTCGCACTGTTTTGTGCAGTTTATCACTCGCGTTATTTTGCCCGTCGCACTGTTTTGTGCAGTTCATCAATCGCGCTATTTTGCGCGTCGCACTATTTTGTGCAGTTGACACTCGCGCTATTTTGCGCGTCGCACTGTTTTGCGCAGTTTATTACTCGCGTTATTTTGCGCGTCGCACTGTTTTGTGCAGTTGACACTCGCGTTATTTTGCGCGTCGCACTGCTTTGTGCAGTTTATCACTCGTGCTATTTTGCGCGTTGCACTGTTTTGTGCAGTTGACACTCGGGTTATTTTGCGCGTCGCACTGTTTTGTGCAGTTTTTCACTCGCGCTATTTTGCGCGTGGCACTGTTTTGTGCAGTTGACACACGCGTTATTTTGCGCGTCGCACTTTTTTGTGCAGTTGACACTCACGCTATTTTGCGCGTCGCCCCGTTTTGTGCAGTTTATCACTCGCGCTATTTTGCGCGTCGCACCATTTTGTGCAGTTTATCACTCGCGCTATTTTGCGCGTCGCACTGTTTTGTGCAGTTGACACTCGGGCTATTTTGCGCGTCGCACTGTTTTGTGCAGTTGACACACGCGTTATTTTGCGCGTCGCACTTTTTTGTGCAGTTGAGACTCACGCTATTTTGCGCATCGCACCGTTTTGTGCAGTTTATCACTCGCGCTATTTTACGGGTCGCACTGTTTTGTGCAGTTTATCACTCGCGCTATTTTGCGCCTCGCACTGTTTTGTGCAGTTGACACGCACGCTATTTTGCGCGTCGCACTGTTTTGTGCAGTTTATCACTCGCGCTATTTTGCGCGTCGCCATGTTTTGTGCAGTTGACACTCGCGCTATTTTGCGCGTCGCACTGTTTTGTGCAGTTTATCACTCGTGCTATTTTGCGCGTCGCACTGTTTTTTGCAGTTGACACTCGCGCTATTTTGCGCGTCGCACTGTTTTGTGCAGTTTATCACTCGCGTTATTTTGCCCGTCGCACTGTTTTGTGCAGTTCATCACTCGCGCTATTTTGCGCGTCGCACTATTTTGTGCAGTTGACACTCGCGCTATTTTGCGCGTCGTACTGTTTTGCGCAGTTTATTACTCGCGTTATTTTGCGCGTCGCACTGTTTTGTGCAGTTGACACTCGCGGTATTTTGCGCGTCGCACTGTTTTGGGCAGTTTATCACTCGTGCTATTTTGCGCGTGGCACTGTTTTGTACAGTTGACACACGCGTTATTTTGCGCGTCGCACTTTTTTGTGCAGTTGACACTCACGCTATTTTGCGTATCGCACCGTTTTGTGCAGTTTATCACTCGCGCTATTTTGCGCGTCGCACCGTTTTGTGCAGTTTATCACTCGCGCTATTTTGCGCGTCGCACTGTTTTGTGCAGTTGACACTCGGGCTATTTTGCGCGTCGCACTGTTTTGTGCAGTTGACACACGCGTTATTTTGCGCGTCGCACTTTTTTGTGCAGTTGAGACTCACGCTATTTTGCGCATCGCACCGTTTTGTGCAGTTTATCACTCGCGCTATTTTGCGGGTCGCACTGTTTTGTGGAGTTTTTCACTCGCGCTATTTTGCGCATCGCACTGTTTTGTGCAGTTGACACGCCCTATTTTGCGTGTCGCACTGTTTTGTGCAGTTTATCACTCGCGCTATTTTGCGCGTCGCACTGTTTTGGGCAGTTTATCACTCGCGCTATTTTGCGCGTCGCACTGTTTTGTGTAGTTGACACTCGCGCTATTTTGCGCGTCGCACTGTTTTGTGCAGTTTATCACTCGCGCTATTTTGCGGGTCGCACTGTTTTGCGCAGTTTATTACTCGCGTTATTTTGCGCGTCGCACTGTTTTGTGCAGTTGACACTCGCGTTATTTTGCGCGTCGCACTGTTTTGTGCAGTTTATCACTCGTGCTATTTTGCGCGTGGCACTGTTTTGTGTAGTTGACACTCGCGTTATTTTGCGCGTCGCACTCTTTTGTGGAGTTTATCACTCGCGCTATTTTGCGCGTCGCACTGTTTTGTGCAGTTTTTCACTCGCGCTATTTTGCGCGTCGCACTGTTTTGTGCAGTTGACACACGCATTATTTTGCGCGTCGCACTTTTTTGTGCAGTTGAGACTCACGCTATTTTGCGCATCGCACCGTTTTGTGCAGTTTATCACTCGCGCAACTTTACGGGTCGCACTGTTTTGTGCAGTTTATCACTCGCGCTATTTTGCGCCTCGCACTGTTTTGTGCAGTTGACACGCGCGCTATTTGCGCGTCGCACTGTTTTGTGCAGTTTATCACTCGCGCTATTTTGCGCGTCGCCATGTTTTGTGCAGTTGACACTCGCGCTATTTTGCGCGTCGCACTGTTTTGTGCAGTTTATCACTCGTGCTATTTTGCGCGTCGCACTGTTTTTTTGCAGTTGACACTCGCGCTATTTTGCGCGTCGCACTGTTTTGTGCAGTTTATCACTCGCGTTATTTTGCCCGTCGCACTGTTTTGTGCAGTTCATCACTCGCGCTATTTTGCGCGTCGCACTATTTTGTGCAGTTGACACTCGCGCTATTTTGCGCGTCGCACTGTTTTGCGCAGTTTATTACTCGCGTTATTTTGCGCGTCGCACTGTTTTGTGCAGTTGACACTCGCGTTATTTTGCGCGTCGCACTGTTTTGTGCAGTTTATCACTCGTGCTATTTTGCGCGTTGCACTGTTTTGTGCAGTTGACACTCGGGTTATTTTGCGCGTCGCACTGTTTTGTGCAGTTTTTCACTCGCGCTATTTTGCGCGTGGCACTATTTTGTGCAGTTGACACACGCGTTATTTGCGCGTCGCACTTTTTTGTGCAGTTGACACTCACGCTATTTTGCGCGTCGCACCGTTTTTGTGCAGTTTATCACTCGCGCTATTTTGCGCGTCGCACTGTTTTGTGCAGTTGACACTCGGGCTATTTTGCGCGTCGCACTGTTTTGTGCAGTTGACACACGCGTTATTTTGCGCGTCGCACTTTTTTGTGCAGTTGAGACTCACGCTATTTTGCGCATCGCACCGTTTTGTGCAGTTTATCACTCGCTATTTTGCGGGTCCGCACTGTTTTGTGCAGTTTTTCACTCGCGCTATTTTGCGCATCGCACTGTTTTGTGCAGTTGACACGCCCTATTTTGCGAGTCGCACTGTTTTGTGCAGTTTATCACTCGCGCTATTTTGCGCGTCGCACTGTTTTGTGCAGTTGACACTCGCGCTACTTTGCGCGTCGCACTGTTTTGGGCAGTTTATCACTCGCTCTCTATTTTGCGCGTCGCACTGTTTTGTGCAGTTGACACTCGCGCTATTTTGCGCGTCGCACTGTTTTGTGCAGTTTATCACTCGCGCTATTTTGCGGGTCGCACTGTTTTGCGCAGTTTATTACTCGCGTTATTTTGCGCGTCGCACTGTTTTGTGCAGTTGACACTCGCGTTATTTTGCGCGTCGCACTGTTTTGTGCAGTTTATCACTCGTGCTATTTTGCGCGTGGCACTGTTTTGTGTAGTTGACACTCGCGTTATTTTGCGCGTCGCACTCTTTTGTGGAGTTTATCACTCGCGCTATTTTGCGCGTCGCACTGTTTTGTGCAGTTTTTCACTCGCGCTATTTTGCGCGTGGCACTGTTTTGTGCAGTTGACACATGCGTTATTTTCCGCGTCGCACTTTTTTGTGCAGTTGACACTCACGCTATTTTGCGCATCGCACCGTTTTGTGCAGTTTATCACTCGCGCTATTTTACGGGTCGCACTGTTTTGTGCAGTTTATCACTCGCGCTATTTTGCGCCTCGCACTGTTTTGTGCAGTTGACACGCGCGCTATTTTGCGCGTCGCACTGTTTTGTGCAGTTTATCACTCGCGCTATTTTGCGCGTCGCCATGTTTTGTGCAGTTGACACTCGCGCTATTTTGCGCGTCGCACTGTTTTGTGCAGTTTATCACTCGTGCTATTTTGCGCGTCGCACTGTTTTTTGCAGTTGACACTCGCGCTATTTTGCGCGTCGCACTGTTTTGTGCAGTTTATCACTCGCGTTATTTTGCCCGTCGCACTGTTTTGTGCAGTTTCATCAATCGCGCTATTTTGCGCGTCGCACTATTTTGTGCAGTTGACACTCGCGCTATTTTGCGCGTCGCACTGTTTTGCGCAGTTTATTACTCGCGTTATTTTGCGCGTCGCACTGTTTTGTGCAGTTGACACTCGCGTTATTTTGCGCGTCGCACTGCTTTGTGCAGTTTATCACTCGTGCTATTTTGCGTTGCACTGTTTTGTGCAGTTGACACTCGGGTTATTTTGCGCGTCGCACTGTTTTGTGCAGTTGTTCACTCGCGCCTATTTTGCGCGTGGCACTGTTTTGTGCAGTTGACACACGCGTTATTTTGCGCGTCGCACTTTTTTGTGCAGTTGACACTCACGCTATTTTGCGCGTCGCACCGTTTTGTGCAGTTTATCACTCGCGCTATTTTGCGCGTCGCACCGTTTTGTGCAGTTTATCACTCGCGCTATTTTGCGCGTCGCACTGTTTTGTGCAGTTGACACTCGGGCTATTTTGCGCGTCGCACTGTTTTGTGCAGTTGACACACGCGTTATTTTGCGCGTCGCACATTTTTGTGCAGTTGAGACTCACGCTATTTTGCGCATCGCACCGTTTTGTGCAGTTTATCACTCGCGCTATTTTGCGGGTCGCACTGTTTTGTGCAGTTTTTCACTCGCGCTATTTTGCGCATCGCACTGTTTTGTGCAGTTGACACGCCCTATTTTGCGTGTCGCACTGTTTTGTGCAGTTTATCACTCGCGCTATTTTGCGCGTCGCACTGTTTTGTGCAGTTGACACTCGCGCTATTTTGCGCGTCGCACTGTTTTGGGCAGTTTATCACTCGCGCTATTTTGCGCGTCGCACTGTTTTGTGCAGTTGACACTCGCGCTATTTTGCGCGTCGCACTGTTTTGTGCAATTTATCACTCGCGCTATTTTACGCGTCGCCATGTTTTGTGCAGTTGACACTCGCGCTATTTTGCGCGTCGCACTGTTTTGTGAAGTTTATCACTCGCGTTATTTTTCTTGTCGCACTGTTTTGTGCAGTTGACACTCGCGCTATTTTGCACGTCGCACTGTTTTGTGCAGTTTGTCACTCGCGCTATTTTGCGCGTCGCACTGTTTTGTGCAGTTGACACTCGCGCTATTTTGCGCGTCGCACTATTTTGTGCAGTTCATCACTCGCGCTATTTTGCGCGTCGCACAGTTTTGTGCAGTTGACACTCGCGCTATTTTGCCCGTCGCACTGTTTTGCGCAGTTTATTACTCGCGTTATTTTGCGCGTCGCACTGTTTTGTGCAGTTTATCACTCGTGCTATTTTGCGCGTTGCACTGTTTTGTGCAGTTGACACTCGGGTTATTTTGCGCGTCGCACTGTTTTGTGCAGTTGACACTCGCGCTATTTTGCGCGTCGCACTGTTTTGTATAGTTTATCACTCGCGCTATTTTGCGCGTCGCACTGTTTTGTGCAGTTTTTCACTCGCGATATTCTGCGCGTGGCACTGTTTTGTGCAGTTGACACTCGCGCTATTTTGCGCGTCGCACTATTTTGGGCAGTTCATCACTCGCGCTATTTTGCGCGTCGCACAGTTTTGTGCAGTTGACACTCGCGCTATTTTGCCCGTCGCACTGTTTTGCGCAGTTTATTACTCGCGTTATTTTGCGCGTCGCACTGTTTTGTGCAGTTTATCACTCGTGCTATTTTGCGCGTTGCACTGTTTTGTGCAGTTGACACTCGGGTTATTTTGCGCGTCGCACTGTTTTGTGCAGTTGACACTCGCGCTATTTTGCGCGTCGCACTGTTTTGTATAGTTTATCACTCGCGCTATTTTGCGCGTCGCACTGTTTTGTGCAGTTTTTCACTCGCGCTATTCTGCGCGTGGCACTGTTTTGTGCAGTTGACACTCGCGCTATTTTGCGCGTCGCACTATTTTGGGCAGTTCATCACTCGCGCTATTTTGCGCGTCGCACAGTCTTGTGCAGTTGACACTCGCGCTATTTTGCCCGTCGCACTATTTTGCGCAGTTTATGACTCGCGTTATTTTGCGTGTCGCACTGTTTTGTGCAGTTTATCACTCGTGCTATTTTGCGCGTTGCACTGTTTTGTGCAGTTGACACTCGGGTTATTTTGCGCGTCGCACTGTTTTGTGCAGTTGACACTCGCGCGCTATTTTGCGCGTCGCACTGTTTTGTATAGTTTATCACTCGCGCTATTTTGCGCGTCGCACTGTTTTGTGCAGTTTTTCACTCGCGCTATTCTGCGCGTGGCACTGTTTTGTGCAGTTGACACACGCATTATTTTGCGCGTCGCACTTTTTTGTGCAGTTGACACTCACGCTATTTTGCGCGTCGCAGCCGTTTTGTGCTGTTTATCACTCGCGCTATTTTGCGCGTCGCACTGTTCTGTGCAGTTTATCACTCGCGCTATTTTGCGCGTCGCACTGTTTTGTGCAGTTGATACTCGCGCTATTTTGCGCGTCGCACAATTCTTTGCAGTTTATCACTCGTGCTATTTTGCGCGTCGCACTGTTTTTTGCAGTTGACACTCGCGCTATTTTGCGCGTCGCACTGTTTTGTGCAGTTGACACACGCGTTATTTTGCTCGTCGCACTTTTTTGTGCAGTTGACACTCACGCTATTTTGCGCATCGCACCGTTTTGTGCAGTTTATCACTCACGCTATTTTGTGGGTCGCACTGTTTTGTGCAGTTTTTCACTCACGCTATTTTGCGCATCGCACTGTTTTGTGCAGTTGACACGCGCTATTTTGCGGGTCGCACTGTTTTGTGCAGTTTATCATTCGCGCTATTTTGCGCGTCGCACTGTTTTGTGCAGTTGACACTCGCTCTATTTTGCGTGTCGCACTGTTTTGCGCAGTTTATTACTCGCGTTATTTTGTGCGTCGCCACTGTTTTGTGCAGTTGACACTCGCGTTATTTTGCGCGTCGCACTGTTTTGTGCAGTTTATCACTCGTGCTATTTTGCGCGTGGCACTGTTTTGTGCAGTTTATCACTCGCGCTATTTTGCGCGTCGCACTGTTTTGTGCAGTTGACACTCGTGCTATTTTGCGCGTGGCACTGTTTTGTGCAGTTTATCACTCGCGCTATTTTGCGCGTCGCACTGTTTTGTGCAGTTTATCACTCGTGCTATTTTGCGCGTGGCACTGTTTTGTGCAGTTTATCACTCGTGCTATTTTGCGCGTGGCACTGTTTTGTGCAGTTTATCACTCGCGCTATTTTGCGCGTCGCACTGTTTTGTGCAGTTGACACTCGTGCTATTTTGCGCGTCGCACTGTTTTGGGCAGTTTATCACTCGCGCTATTTTGCGCGTCGCACTGTTTTGTGCAGTTGACACTCGCGCTATTTTGCGCGTCGCACTGTTTTGTGCAATTTATCACTCGCGCTATTTTACGCGTCGCCATGTTTTGTGCAGTTGACACTCGCGCTATTTTGCGCGTCGCACTGTTTTGTGAAGTTTATCACTCGCGTTATTTTTCCCGTCGCACTGTTTTGTGCAGTTGACACTCGCGCTATTTTGCACGTCGCACTGTTTTGTGCAATTTGTCACTCGCGCTATTTTGCGCGTCGCACTGTTTTGTGCAGTTGACACTCGCGCTATTTTGCGCGTCGCACTATTTTGTGCAGTTCATCACTCGCGCTATTTTGCGCGTCGCACAGTTTTGTGCAGTTGACACTCGCGCTATTTTGCCCGTCGCACTGTTTTGCGCAGTTTATTACTCGCGTTATTTTGCGCGTCGCACTGTTTTGTGCAGTTTATCACTCGTGCTATTTTGCGCGTTGCACTGTTTTGTGCAGTTGACACTCGGGTTATTTTGCGCGTCGCACTGTTTTGTGCAGTTGACACTCGCGCTATTTTGCGCATCGCACTGTTTTGTATAGTTTATCACTCGCGCTATTTTGCGCGTCGCACTGTTTTGTGCAGTTTTTCACTCGCGCTATTCTGCGCGTGGCACTGTTTTGTGCAGTTGACACACGCGTTATTTTGCGCGTCGCACTTTTTTGTGCAGTTGACACTCACGCTATTTTGCGCGTCGCACCGTTTTGTGCTGTTTATCACTCGCGCTATTTTGCGCGTCGCACTGTTCTGTGCAGTTTATCACTCGCGCTATTTTGCGCGTCGCACTGTTTTGTGCAGTTGACACTCGCGCTATTTTGCGCGTCGCACAATTCTTTGCAGTTTATCACTCGTGCTATTTTGCGCGTCGCACTGTTTTTTGCAGTTGACACTCGCGCTATTTTGCGCGTCGCACTGTTTTGTGCAGTTGACACACGCGTTATTTTGCGCGTCGCACTTTTTTGTGCAGTTGACACTCACCCTATTTTGCGCATCGCACCGTTTTGTGCAGTTTATCACTCGCGCTATTTTGTGGGTCGCACTGTTTTGTGCAGTTTTTCACTCGCGCTATTTTGCGCATCGCACTGTTTTGTGCAGTTGACACGCGCTATTTTGCGTGTCGCACTGTTTTGTGCAGTTTATCATTCGCGCTATTTTGCGCGTCGCACTGTTTTGTGCAGTTGACACTCGCGCTATTTTGCGCGTCGCACTGTTTTGGGCAGTTTATCACTCGCGCTATTTTGCGCGTCGCACTGTTTTGTGCAGTTGACACTCGCGCTATTTTGCGCGTCGCACTGTTTTGTGCAGTTTATCACTCGCGCTATTTTGCGCGTCGCCATGTTTTGTGCAGTTGACACTCGCGCTATTTTGCGCGTCGCACTGTTTTGTGAAGTTTATCACTCGCGTTATTTTTCCCGTCGCACTGTTTTGTGCAGTTGACACTCGCGCTATTTTGCACGTCGCACTGTTTTGTGCAGTTTGTCACTCGCGCTATTTTGCGCGTCGCACTGCTTTGTGCAGTTGACACTCGCGCTATTTTGCGCGTCGCACTATTTTGTGCAGTTCATCACTCGCGCTATTTTGCGCGTCGCACTGTTTTGTGCAGTTGACACTCGCGCTATTTTGCGCGTCGCACTGTTTTGTGCAGTTTTTCACTCGTGCTATTTTCCGCGTCGCACTGTTTTGTACAGTTGACACTCGCGCTATTTTGCGCGTCGCACTGTTTTGCGCAGTTTATTACTCGCGTTATTTTGCGCGTCGCACTGTTTTGTGCAGTTGACACTCGCGTTATTTTGCGCGTCGCACTGTTTTGTGTAGTTTATCACTTGTGCTATTTTGCGCGTGGCAATGTTTTGTGTAGTTGACACTCGCGTTATTTTGCGCGTCGCACTGTTTTGTGCAATTGAAACTCACGCGATTTTGCGCGTCGCACTCTTTTGTGTAGTTTATCACTCGCGCTATTTTGCGCGTCGCACTGTTTTGTGCAGTTTTTCACTCGCGCTATTTTGCGCGTGGCACTGTTTTGTGCAGTTGACACATGCGTTATTTTGCGCGTCGCACTTTTTTGTGCAGTTGACACTCACACTATTTTGCGCATCGCACCGTTTTGTGCAGTTTATCACTCGCGCTATTTTACGGGTCGCACTGTTTTGTGCAGTTTATCACTCGCGCTATTTTGCGCCTCGCACTGTTTTGTGCAGTTGACACGCGCGCTATTTTGCGCGTCGCACTGTTTTGTGCAGTTTATCACTCGCGCTATTTTGTGCGTCGCCATGTTTTGTGCAGTTGACACTCGCGCTATTTTGCGCGTCGCACTGTTTTGTGCAGTTTATCACTCGTGCTATTTTGCGCGTCGCACTGTTTTTTGCAGTTGACACTCGCGCTATTTTGCGCGTCGCACTGTTTTGTGTAGTTTATCACTCGCGTTATTTTGCCCGTCGCACTGTTTTGTGCAGTTCATCACTCGCGCTATTTTGCGCGTCGCACTATTTTGTGCAGTTGACACTCGCGCTATTTTGCATGTCGCACTGTTTTGCGCAGTTTATTACTCGCGTTATTTTGTGCGTCGCACTGTTTTGTGCAGTTGACACTCGCGTTATTTTGCGCGTCGCACTGTTTTGTGCAGTTTATCACTCGTGCTATTTTGCGCGTGGCACTGTTTTGTGCAGTTGACACACGCGTTATTTTGCGCGTCGCACTTTTTTGTGCAGTTGACACTCACGCTATTTTGCGCGTCGCACCGTTTTGTGCAGTTTATCACTCGCGCTATTTTGCGCGTCGCACCGTTTTGTGCTGTTTATCACTCGCGCTATTTTGCGCGTCGCGCTATTTTGTGCAGTTGACACGCGCGCTATTTTGCGCGTCGCACTGTTTTGTGCAGTTCATCACTCGCGCTATTTTGCGCGTCGCCATGTTTTGTGCAGTTGACACTCGCGCTATTTTGCGCATCGCACCGTTTTGTGCAGTTTATCACTCGCGCTATTTTGCGGGTCGCACTGTTTTGTGCAGTTTTTCACTTGCGCTATTTTGCGCATCGCACTGTTTTGTGCAGTTGACACGCCCTATTTTGCGGGTCGCACTGTTTTGTGCAGTTTATCACTCGCGCTATTTTGCGCGTCGCACTGTTTTGTGCAGTTGACACTCGCGCTATTTTGCGCGTCGCACTGTTTTGTGCAGTTTATCACTCGCGCTGTTTTGTGCGTCGCCATGTTTTGTGCCGTTGACACTCGCGCTATTTTGCGCGTCGCACTGTTTTGTGAAGTTTATCACTCGCGTTATTTTTCCCGTCGCATTGTTTTGTGCAGTTGACACTCGCGCTATTTTGCACGTCGCACTGTTTTGTGCAGTTTGTCACTCGCGCTATTTTGCGCGTCGCACTGCTTTGTGCAGTTGACACTCGCGCTATTTTGCGCGTCGCACTATTTTGTGCAGTTCATCACTCGCGCTATTTTGCGCGTCGCACTGTTTTGTGCAGTTGACACTCGCGCTATTTTGCGCGTCGCACTGTTTTCTGCAGTTTTTCACTCGTGCTATTTTCCGCGTCGCACTGTTTTGTGCAGTTGACACTCGCGCTATTTTGCGCGTCGCACTGTTTTGCGCAGTTTATTACTCGCGTTATTTTGCGCGTCGCACTGTTTTGTACAGTTGACACTCGCGTTATTTTGCGCGTCGCACTGTTTTGTGTAGTTTATCACTTGTGCTATTTTGCGCGTGGCAATGTTTTGTGTAGTTGACACTCGCGTTATTTTGCGCGTCGCACTGTTTTGTGCAGTTGAAACTCACGCGATTTTGCGCGTCGCACTCTTTTGTGTAGTTTATCACTCGCGCTATTTTGCGCGTCGCACTGTTTTGTGCAGTTTTTCACTCGCGCTATTTTGCGCGTGGCACTGTTTTGTGCAGTTGACACATGCGTTATTTTGCGCGTCGCACTTTTTTGTGCAGTTGACACTCACGCTATTTTGCGCATCGCACCGTTTTGTGCAGTTTATCACTCGCGCTATTTTACGGGTCGCACTGTTTTGTGCAGTTTATCACTCGCGCTATTTTGCGCCTCGCACTGTTTTGTGCAGTTGACACGCGCGCTATTTTGCGCGTCGCACTGTTTTGTGCAGTTTATCACTCGCGCTATTTTGTGCGTCGCCATGTTTTGTGCAGTTGACACTCGCGCTATTTTGCGCGTCGCACTGTTTTGTGCAGTTTATCACTCGTGCTATTTTGCGCGTCGCACTGTTTTTTGCAGTTGACACTCGCGCTATTTTGCGCGTCGCACTGTTTTGTGTAGTTTATCACTCGCGTTATTTTGCCCGTCGCACTGTTTTGTGCAGTTCATCACTCGCGCTATTTTGCGCGTCGCACTATTTTGTGCAGTTGACACTCGCGCTATTTTGCATGTCGCACTGTTTTGCGCAGTTTATTACTCGCGTTATTTTGTGCGTCGCACTGTTTTGTGCAGTTGACACTCGCGTTATTTTGCGCGTCGCACTGTTTTGTGCAGTTTATCACTCGTGCTATTTTGCGCGTGGCACTGTTTTGTGCAGTTGACACACGCGTTATTTTGCGCGTCGCACTTTTTTGTGCAGTTGACACTCACGCTATTTTGCGCGTCGCACCGTTTTGTGCAGTTTATCACTCGCGCTATTTTGCGCGTCGCACCGTTTTGTGCTGTTTATCACTCGCGCTATTTTGCGCGTCGCGCTATTTTGTGCAGTTGACACGCGCGCTATTTTGCGCGTCGCACTGTTTTGTGCAGTTCATCACTCGCGCTATTTTGCGCGTCGCCATGTTTTGTGCAGTTGACACTCGCGCTATTTTGCGCATCGCACCGTTTTGTGCAGTTTATCACTCGCGCTATTTTGCGGGTCGCACTGTTTTGTGCAGTTTTTCACTTGCGCTATTTTGCGCATCGCACTGTTTTGTGCAGTTGACACGCCCTATTTTGCGGGTCGCACTGTTTTGTGCAGTTTATCACTCGCGCTATTTTGCGCGTCGCACTGTTTTGTGCAGTTGACACTCGCGCTATTTTGCGCGTCGCACTGTTTTGGGCAGTTTATCACTCGCGCTATTTTGCGCGTCGCACTGTTTTGTGCAGTTGACACTCGCGCTATTTTGCGCGTCGCACTGTTTTGTGCAATTTATCACTCGCGCTATTTTTCGCGTCGCCATGTTTTGTGCAGTTGACACTCGCGCTATTTTGCGCGTCGCACTGTTTTGTGAAGTTTATCACTCGCGTTATTTTTCCCGTCGCACTGTTTTGTGCAGTTGACACTCGCGCTATTTTGCACGTCGCACTGTTTTGTGCAGTTTGTCACTCGCGCTATTTTGCGCGTCGCACTGTTTTGTGCAGTTGACACTCGCGCTATTTTGCGCGTCGCCCTATTTTGTGCAGTTCATCACTCGCGCTATTTTGCGCGTCGCACAGTTTTGTGCAGTTGACACTCGCGCTATTTTGCCCGTCGCACTGTTTTGCGCAGTTTATTACTCGCGTTATTTTGCGCGTCGCACTGTTTTGTGCAGTTTATCACTCGTGCTATTTTGCGCGTGGCACTGTTTTGTGCAGTTGACACTCGGGTTATTTTGCGCGTCGCACTGTTTTGTGCAGTTGACACTCGCGCTATTTTGCGCGTCGCACTGTTTTGTATAGTTTATCACTCGCGCTATTTTGCGCGTCGCACTGTTTTGTGCAGTTTTTCACTCGCGCTATTCTGCGCGTGGCACTGTTTTGTGCAGTTGACACACGCGTTATTTTGCGCGTCGCACTTTTTTGTGCAGTTGACACTCACGCTATTTTGCGCGTCGCACCGTTTTGTGCTGTTTATCACTCGCGCTATTTTGCGCGTCGCACTGTTCTGTGCAGTTTATCACTCGCGCTATTTTGCGCGTCGCACTGTTTTGTGCAGTTGACACTCGCGCTATTTTGCGCGTCGCACAATTCTTTGCAGTTTATCACTCGTGCTATTTTGCGCGTCGCACTGTTTTTTGCAGTTGACATTCGCGCTATTTTGCGCGTCGCACTGTTTTGTGCAGTTGACACGCGCGTTATTTTGCGCGTCGCACTTTTTTGTGCAGTTGACACTCACCCTATTTTGCGCATCGCACCGTTTTGTGCAGTTTATCACTCGCGCTATTTTGTGGGTCGCACTGTTTTGTGCAGTTTTTCACTCGCGCTATTTTGCGCATCGCACTGTTTTGTGCAGTTGACACGCGCTATTTTGCGTGTCGCACTGTTTTGTGCAGTTTATCAGTCGCGCTATTTTGCGCGTCGCACTGTTTTGTGCAGTTGACACTCGCGCTATTTTGCGCGTCGCACTGTTTTGGGCAGTTTATCACTCGCGCTATTTTGCGCGTCGCACTGTTTTGTGCAGTTGACACTCGCGCTATTTTGCGCGTCGCACTGTTTTGTGCAGTTTATCACTCGCGCTATTTTGTGCGTCGCCATGTTTTGTGCAGTTGACACTCGCGCTATTTTGCGCGTCGCACTGTTTTGTGAAGTTTATCACTCGCGTTATTTTTCCCGTCGCACTGTTTTGTGCAGTTGACGCTCGCGCTATTTTGCACGTCGCACTGTTTTGTGCAGTTTGTCACTCGCGCTATTTTGCGCGTCGCACTGCTTTGTGCAGTTGACACTCGCGCTATTTTGCGCGTCGCACTATTTTGTGCAGTTCATCACTCGCGCTATTTTGCGCGTCGCACTGTTTTGTGCAGTCGACACTCGCGCTATTTTGCGCGTCGCACTGTTTTGTGCAGTTTTTCACTCGTGCTAGTTTGCGCGTCGCACTGTTTTGTGCAGTTGACACTCGCGCTATTTTGCGCGTCGCACTGTTTTGCGCAGTTTATTACTCGCGTTATTTTGCGCGTCGCACTGTTTTGTGCAGTTTATCACTCGTGCTATTTTGCGCGTGGCACTGTTTTGTGTAGTTGACACTCGCGTTATTTTGCGCGTCGCACTGTTTTGTGCAGTTGAAACTCACGCTATTTTGCGCGTCGCACTCTTTTGTGTAGTTTATCACTCGCGCTATTTTGCGCGTCGCACTGTTTTGTGCAGTTTTTCACTCGCGCTATTTTGCGCGTGGCACTGTTTTGTGCAGTTGACACATGCGTTATTTTGCGCGTCGCACTTTTTTGTGCAGTTGACACTCACGCTATTTTGCGCATCGCACCGTTTTGTGCAGTTTATCACTCGCGCTATTTTACGGGTCGCACTGTTTTGTGCAGTTTATCACTCGCGCTATTTTGCGCCTCGTACAGTTTTGTGCAGTTGACACGCGCGCTATTTGGCGCGTCGCACTGTTTTGTGCAGTTTATCATTCGCGCTATTTTGCGCGTCGCACTGTTTTGTGCAGTTGACACTCGCGCTATTTTGCGCGTCGCACTGTTTTGGGCAGTTGACACTCGCGCTATTTTGCGCGTCGCACTGTTTTGTGCAGTTTATCACTCGCGCTATTCTGTGCGTCGCCATGTTTTGTGCAGTTGACACTCGCGCTATTTTGCGCGTCGCACTGTTTTGTGAAGTTTATCACTCGCGTTATTTTTCCCGTCGCACTGTTTTGTGCAGTTGACACTCGCGCTATTTTGCACGTCGCACAGTTTTGTGCAGTTTGTCACTCGCGCTATTTTGCGCGTCGCACTGCTTTGTGCAGTTGACACTCGCGCTATTTTGCGCGTCGCACTATTTTGTGCAGTTCATCACTCGCACTATTTTGCGCGTCGCACTGTTTTGTGCAGTTGACACTCGCGCTATTTTGCGCGTCGCACTGTTTTGTGCAGTTTTTCACTCATGCTAGTTTGCGCGTCGCACTGTTTTGTGCAGTTGACACTCGCGCTATTTTGCGCGTCGCACTGTTTTGCGCAGTTTATTACTCGCGTTATTTTGCGCGTCGCACTGTTTTGTGCAGTTGACACTCGCGTTATTTTGCGCGTCGCACTGTTTTGTGCAGTTTATCACTCGTGCTATTTTGCGCGTGGCACTGTTTTGTGTAGTTGACACTCGCGTTATTTTGCGCGTCGCACTGTTTTTTGCAGTTGAAACTCACGCTATTTTGCGCGTCGCACTCTTTTGTGGAGTTTATCAGTCGCGCTATTTTGCGCGTCGCACTGTTTTGTGCAGTTTTTCACTCGCGCTATTTTGCGCGTGGCACTGTTTTGTGCAGTTGACACATGCGTTATTTTGTGCGTCGCACTTTTTTGTGCAGTTGACACTCACGCTATTTTGCGCATCGCACCGTTTTGTGCAGTTTATCACTCGCGCTATTTTACGGGTCGCACTGTTTTGTGCAGTTTATCACTCGCGCTATTTTGCGTGTCGCACTGTTTTGCGCAGTTTATTACTCGCGTTATTTTGCGCGTCGCACTGTTTTGTGCAGTTGACACTCGCGTTATTTTGCGCGTCGCACTGTTTTGTGCAGTTTATCACTCGTGCTATTTTGCGCGTGGCACTGTTTTGTGCAGTTGACACTCGGGTTATTTTGCGCGTCGCACTGTTTTGTGCAGTTGACACTCGCGCTATTTTGCGCGTCGCACTGTTTTGTGCAGTTTATCACTCGCGCTATTTTGCGCGTCGCCATGTTTTGTGCAGTTGACACTCGCGCTATTTTGCGCGTCGCACTGTTTTGTGAAGTTTATCACTCGCGCTATTTTTCCCGTCGCACTGTTTTGTGCAGTTGACACTCGCGCTATTTTGCACGTCGCACTGTTTTGTGCAGTTTGTCACTCGCGCTATTTTGCGCGTCGCACTGTTTTGTGCAGTTGACACTCGCGCTATTTTGCGCGTCGCACTATTTTGTGCAATTCATCACTCGCGCTATTTTGCGCGTCGCACTGTTTTGGGGCAGTTGACACTCGCGCTATTTTGCGCGTCGCACTGTTTTGTGCAGTTTGTGTTCACTCGTGCTATTTGCGCGTCGCACTGTTTTGTGCAGTTGACACTCGCGCAATTTGCGCGTCGCACTGTTTTGCGCAGTTTATTACACGCGGTATTTTGCGCGTCGCACTATTTTGTGCAGTTGACACTCGCGGTATTTTGCGCGTCGCACTGTTTTTGTGCAGTTTATCACTCGTGCTATTTTGCGCGTGGCACTGTTTTGTGCAGTTGACTCGCGTTATTTTGCCCGTCGCACTGTTTTGTGCAGTTGACACTCGCGCTATTTTGCGCGTCGCACTGTTTTGTACAGTTTATCACTCGCGCTATTTTGTGCGTCGCACTGTTTTGTGCAGTTGAGACTCGCGCTATTTTGCGCGTCGCACTCTTTTGTGCAGTTTATCACTCGCGCTATTTTGCGCGTCGCACTGTTTTGTGCAGTTGACACTCGCGCTATTTTGCACGTCGCACTGTTTTGTGCAGTTTATCACTCGCGCTATTTTGCGTGTCGCACTGTTTTGCGCAGTTTATTACTCGCGTTATTTTGCGCGTCGCACTGTTTTGTGCAGTTGACACACGCGTTATTTTGCGCGTCGCACTGTTTTGTGCAGTTTATCACTCGTGCTATTTTGCGCGTGGCACTGTTTTGTGTAGTTGACACTCGCGTTATTTTGCGCGTCGCACTGTTTTGTGCAGTTGAAACTCACGCTATTTTGCGCGTCGCACTCTTTTGTGTAGTATATCACTCGCGCTATTTTGCGCGTCGCACTGTTTTGTGCAGTTTTTCACTCGCGCTATTTTGCGCGTGGCACTGTTTTGTGCAGTTGACACATGCGTTATTTTGCGCGCCGCACTTTTTTGTGCAGTTGACACTCACGCTATTTTGCGCATCGCACCGTTTTGTGCAGTTTATCACTCGCGCTATTTTACGGGTCGCACTGTTTTGTGCAGTTTATCACTCGCGCTATTTTGCGACTCGCACTGTTTTGTGCAGTTTATCACTCGCGCTATTTTGCGCGTCGCACTGTTTTGTGCAGTTTATCACTCGCGCTATTTTGCGCGTCGCCATGTTTTGTGCAGTTGACACTCGCGCCATTTTGCGCGTCGCACTGTTTTGGGCAGTTTATCACTCGTGCTATTTTGCGCGTCGCACTGTTTTTTGCAGTTGACACTCGCGCTATTTTGCGCGTCGCACTGTTTTGTGCAGTTTATCACTCGCGTTATTTTGCCCGTCGCACTGTTTTGTGCAGTTCACCACTCGCGCTATTTTGCGCGTCGCACTATTTTGTGCAGTTGACACTCGCGCTATTTTGCGCGTCGCACTGTTTTGCGCAGTTTATTACTCGCGTTATTTTGCGCGTCGCACTGTTTTGTGCAGTTGACACTCGCGTTATTTTGCGCGTCGCACTATTTTGTGCAGTTTATCACTCGTGCTATTTTGCGCGTTACACTGTTTTGTGCAGTTGACACTCGGGTTATTTTGCGCGTCGCACTGTTTTGTGCAGTTGACACTCGCGCTATTTTGTGCGTCGCACTGTTTTGTGTAGTTTATCACTCGCGCTATTTTGCGCATCGCACTGTTTTGTGCAGTTTTTCACTCGCGCTATTTTGCGCGTGGCACTGTTTTGTGCAGTTGACACACGCGTTATTTTGTGCGTCGCACTTTTTTGTGCAGTTGACACTCACGCTATTTTGCGCGTCGCACCGTTTTGTGCAGTTTATCACTCGCGCTATTTTGCGCGTCGCACCGTTTTGTGCAGTTTATCACTCGCGCTATTTTGCGCGTCGCACTGTTTTGTGCAGTTGACACTCGGGCTATTTTGCGCGTCGCACTGTTTTGTGCAGTTGACACACGCGTTATTTTGCGCGTCGCACTTTTTTGTGCAGTTGAGACTCACGCTATTTTGCGCATCGCACCGTTTTGTGCAGTTTATCACTCGCGCTATTTCGCGGGTCGCACTGTTTTGTGCAGTTTTTCACTCGCACTATTTTGCGCATCGCACTGTTTTGTGCAGTTGACACGCCCTATTTTGCGTGCCGCACTGTTTTGGGCAGTTTATCACTCGCGCTATTTTGCGCGTCGCACTGTGTTGTGCAGTTGACACTCGCGCTATTTTGCGCGTCGCACTGTTTTGTGCAGTTTATCACTCGCTCTATTTTACGCGTCGCCATGTTTTGTGCAGTTGACACTCGCGCTATTTTGCGCGTCGCACTGTTTTGTGAAGTTTATCACTCGCGTTATTTTTCCCGTCGCACTGTTTTGTGCAGTTGACACTCGCGCTATTTTGCACGTCGCACTGTTTTGTGCAGTTTGTCACTCGCGCCATTTTGCGCGTCGCACTGTTTTGTGCAGTTGACACTCGCGCTATTTTGCGCGTCGCACTATTTTGTGCAGTTCAACACTCGCGCTATTTTGCGCGTCGCACAGTTTTGTGCAGTTGACACTCGCGCTATTTTGCCCGTCGCACTGTTTTGCGCAGTTTATTACTCGCGTTATTTTGCGCGTCGCACTGTTTTGTGCAGTTTATCACTCGTGCTATTTTGCGCGTTGCACTGTTTTGTGCAGTTGACACTCGGGTTATTTTGCGCGTCGCACTGTTTTGTGCAGTTGACACTCTCGCTATTTTGCGCGTCGCACTGTTTTGTATAGTTTATCACTCGCGCTATTTTGCGCGTCGCACTGTTTTGTGCAGTTTTTTACTCGCGCTATTTTGCGCGTGGCACTGTTTTGTGCAGTTGACACACGCGTTATTTTGCGCGTCGCACTTTTTTGTGCAGTTGACACTCACGCTATTTTGCACGTCGCACCGTTTTGTGCTGTTTATCACTCGCGCCATTTTGCGCGTCGCACTGTGTTGTGCAGTTTATCACTCGCGCTATTTTGCGCGTCGCACTGTTTTGTGCAGTTGACACTCGCGCTATTTTGCGCGTCGCACAATTTTTTGCTGTTTATCACTCGCGCTATTTTGCGCGTCGCACTGTTTTGTGCAGTTGACACTCGCGCTATTTTACGCGTCGCACTGTTTTGTGCAGTTGACACACGCGTTATTTTGCGCGTCGCACTTTTTTGTGCAGTTGACACTCACGCTATTTTGCGCATCGCACCGTTTTGTGCAGTTTATCACTCGCGCTATTTTGTGGGTCGCACTGTTTTGTGCAGTTTTTCACTCGCGCTATTTTGCGCATCGCACTGTTTTGTGCAGTTGACACGCGCTATTTTGCGGGTCGCACTGTTTTGTGCAGTTTATCACTCGCGCTATTTTGCGCGTCGCACTGTTTTGTGCAGTTGACACTCGCGCTATTTTGCGCGTCGCACTGTTTTGGGCAGTTTATCACTCGCGCTATTTTGCGCGTCGCACTGTTTTGTGCAGTTGACACTCGCGCTATTTTGCGCGTCGCACTGTTTTGTGCAGTTTATCACTCGCGCTATTTTGCGCGTCGCCATGTTTTGTGCAGTTGACACTCGCGCTATTTTGCGCGTCGCACTGTTTTGTGAAGTTTATCACTCGCGTTATTTTTCCCGTCGCACTGTTTTGTGCAGTTGACACTCGCGCTATTTTGCACGTCGCACTGTTTTGTGCAGTTTGTCACTCGCGCTATTTTGCGCGTCGCACTGCTTTGTGCTGTTGACACTCGCGCTATTTTGCGCGTCGCACTATTTTGTGCAGTTCATCACTCGCGCTATTTTGCGCGTCGCACTGTTTTGTGCAGTTGACACTCGCGCTATTTTGCGCGTCGCACTGTTTTGTGCAGTTTTTCACTCGTGCTATTTTGCGCGTCGCACTGTTTTGTGCAGTTGACACTCGCGCTATTTTGCGCGTCGCACTGTTTTGCGCAGTTTATTAATCGCGTTATTTTGCGCGTCGCACTATTTTGTGCAGTTGACACTCGCGGTATTTTGCGCGTCGCGCTGTTTTGTGCAGTTTATCACTCGTGCTATTTTGCGCGTGGCACTGTTTTGTGCAGTTGACACTCGCGTTATTTTGCGCGTCGCACTGTTTTGTGCAGTTGACACTCGCGCTATTTTGCGCGTCGCACTGTTTTGTGTAGTTTATCACTCGCGCTATTTTGCGCGTCGCACTGTTTTGTGCAGTTTTTCACTCGCGCTATTTTGCGCGTGGCACTGTTTTGTGCAGTTCACAGACGAATATTTTGCGCGTCGCACTTTTTTCTGCAGTTGACACTCACGCTATTTTGCGCGTCGCACTGTTTTGTGCAGTTTATCACTCGTGCTATTTTACGAGTCGCACTGTTTTGAGCAGTTGACACTCGCGCTAATTTGCGCGTCGCACTGTTTTGTGCTGTTTATCACTCGCGCTATTTTCCGCGTCGCACTATTTTGTGCAGTTGACACTCGCGCTATTTTGCGCGTCGCACTGTTTTGTGCAGTTTATCACTCGCGCTATTTTGCGCGTCACACTGTTTTTTGCAGTTGACACTCGCGCTATTTTGCGCGTCGCACTGTTTTGTGCAGTTTACCACTCGCGCTATTTTGCGCGTCGCCATGTTTTGTGCAGTTGACACTCGCGCTATTTTGCGCGTCGCACTGTTTTATGCAGTTTATCACTCGTGCTATTTTGCGCGTCGCACTGTTTTTTGGAGTTTATCACTCGCGTTATTTTGCCCGTCGCACTGTTTTGTGCAGTTCATCACTCGCGCTATTTTGCGCGTCGCACTATTTTGTGCAGTTGACACTCGCGCTATTTTGCGTGTCGCACTGTTTTGCGCAGTTTATTACTCGCGTTATTTTGCGCGTCGCACTGTTTTGTGCAGTTGACACTCGCGTTATTTTGCGCGTCGCGCTGTTTTGTGTAGTTTATCACTCGCGCTATTTTGCGCGTCGCACTGTTTTGTGCAGTTTTTCACTCGCGCTATTTTGCGCGTGGCACTGTTTTGTGCAGTTGACAGACGAATATTTTGCGCGTCGCACTTTTTTCACTCGTGCTATTTTGCGCGTCGCACTGTTTTGTGCAGTTGACACTCGCGCTGTTTTGTGCAGTTTTTCACTCGTGCTATTTTGCGCGTCGCACTGTTTTGTGCAGTTAACACTCGCGCTATTTTGCGCGTCGCACTGTTTTGTGTAGTTTATCACTCGCGCTATTTTGCGCGTCGCACTGTTTTGTGCAATTTTTCACTCGCGCTATTTTGCGCGTGGCACTGTTTTGTGCAGTTGACAGACGAATATTTTGCGCGTCACACTTTTTTCTGCAGTTGACACTCACGCTATTTTGCGCGTCGCACTGTTTTGCGCAGTTTATCACTCGTGCTATTTTACGCGTCGCACTGTTTTGTGTAGTTGACACTCGCGCTATTTTGCGCGTCGCACTGTTTTGTGCAGTTTATCACTCGTGCTATTTTACGCGTCGCACTGTTTTGAGCAGTTGACACTCGCGCTAATTTGCGCGTCGCACTGTTTTGTGCTGTTTATCACTCGCGCTATTTTCCGCGTCGCACTATTTTGTGCAGTTGACACTCGCGCTATTTTGCGCGTCGCACTGTTTTGTGACGTTTATCACTCGCGCTATTTTGCGCGTCACACTGTTTTTTGCAGTTGACACTCGCGCTATTTTGCGCGTCGCACTGTTTTGTGCAGTTTATCACTCGCGCTATTTTGCGCGTCGCCATGTTTTGTGCAGTTGACACTCGCGCTATTTTGCGCGTCGCACTGTTTTGTGAAGTTTATCACTCGCGTTATTTTTCCCGTCGCACTGTTTTTTGCAGTTGACACTCGCGCTATTTTGCACGTCGCACTGTTTTGTGCAGTTTATCACTCGCGTTATTTTGCGCGTCGCACTGTTTTGTGCAGTTGACACTCGCGCTATTTTGCGCGTCGCACTGTTTTGTGTAGTTTATCACTCGCGCTATTTTGCGCGTCGCACTGTTTTGTGCAGTTTATCACTCGCGCTATTTTGCGCGTGGCACTGTTTTGTGCAGTTGACAGACGAATATTTTGCGCGTCGCACTTTTTTGTGCAGTTGACACTCACGCTATTTTGCGCGTCGCACTGTTTTGCGCAGTTTATCACTTGTGCTATTTTACGCGTCGCACTGTTTTGTGCAGTTGACACTCGCGCTATTTTGCGCGTCGCACTGTTTGGTGCAGTTTATCACTCGCGCTATTTTCCGCGTCGCACTATTTTGTGCAGTTGACACTCGCGCTATTTTGCGCGTCGCACTGTTTGGTGCAGTTTATCACTCGCGCTATTTTGCGCGTCGCACTGTTTTTTGCAGTTTTTCACTCGTGCTATTTTACGCGTCGCACTGTTTTGTGCAGTTGACACTCGCGCTATTTTGCGCGTCGCACTGTTTGGTGCAGTTTATCACTCGCGCTATTTTCCGCGTCGCACTATTTTGTGCAGTTTATCACTCGCGCTATTTTGCGCGTCGCACTGTTTTGTGCAGTTGACACTCGCGCTATTTTGCGCGTCGCACTGTTTTGTGCAGTTTTTCACTCGTGATATTTTGCGCGTCGCACTGTTTTGTGCAGTTGACACTCGTGCTATTTTGCGCGTCGCACTGTTTTGCGCTGTTTATTACTCGCGTTATTTTGCGCGTCGCACTATTTTGTGCAGTTGACACTCGCGGTATTTTGCGCGTCGCACTGTTTTGTGCAGTTTATCACTCGTGCTATTTTACGCGTCGCACTGTTTTGAGCAGTTGACACTCGCGCTAATTTGCGCGTCGCACTGTTTTGTGCTGTTTATCACTCGCGCTATTTTCCGCGTCGCACTATTTTGTGCAGTTGACACTCGCGCTATTTTGCGCGTCGCACTGTTTTGTGACGTTTATCACTCGCGCTATTTTGCGCGTCACACTGTTTTTTGCAGTTGACACTCGCGCTATTTTGCGCGTCGCACTGTTTTGTGCAGTTTATCACTCGCGCTATTTTGCGCGTCGCCATGTTTTGTGCAGTTGACACTCGCGCTATTTTGCGCGTCGCACTGTTTTGTGAAGTTTATGACTCGCGTTATTTTTCCCGTCGCACTGTTTTTTGCGTTTGACACTTGCGCTATTTTGCACGTCGCACTGTTTTGTGCAGTTTATCACTCGCGTTATTTTGCGCGTCGCACTGTTTTGTGCAGTTGACACTCGCGCTATTTTGCGCGTCGCACTGTTTTGTGTAGTTTATCACTCGCGCTATTTTGCGCGTCGCACTGTTTTGTGCAGTTTATCACTCGCGCTATTTTGCGCGTCACACTGTTTTTTGCAGTTGACACTCGCGCTATTTTGCGCGTCGCACTGTTTTGTGCAGTTTACCACTCGCGCTATTTTGCGCGTCGCCATGTTTTGTGCAGTTGACACTCGCGCTATTTTGCGCGTCGCACTGTTTTATGCAGTTTATCACTCGTGCTATTTTGCGCGTCGCACTGTTTTTTGCAGTTGACACTCGCGCTATTTTGCGCGTCGCACTGTTTTGTGGAGTTTATCACTCGCGTTATTTTGCCCGTCGCACTGTTTTGTGCAGTTCATCACTCGCGCTATTTTGCGCGTCGCACTGTTTTGTGCAGTTGACACTCGCGCTATTTTGCACGTCGCACTGTTTTGTGCAGTTTGTCACTCGCGCCATTTTGCGCGTCGCACTGTTTTGTGCAGTTGACACTCGCGCTATTTTGCGCGTCGCACTATTTTGTGCAGTTCAACACTCGCGCTATTTTGCGCGTCGCACAGTTTTGTGCAGTTGACACTCGCGCTATTTTGCCCGTCGCACTGTTTTGCGCAGTTTATTACTCGCGTTATTTTGCGCGTCGCACTGTTTTGTGCAGTTTATCACTCATGCTATTTTGCGCGTTGCACTGTTTTGTGCAGTTGACACTCGGGTTATTTTGCGCGTCGCACTGTTTTGTGCAGTTGACACTCTCGCTATTTTGCGCGTCGCACTGTTTTGTATAGTTTATCACTCGCGCTATTTTGCGCGTCGCACTGTTTTGTGCAGTTTTTTACTCGCGCTATTTTGCGCGTGGCACTGTTTTGTGCAGTTGACACACGCGTTATTTTGCGCGTCGCACTTTTTTGTGCAGTTGACACTCACGCTATTTTGCACGTCGCACCGTTTTGTGCTGTTTATCACTCGCGCCATTTTGCGCGTCGCACTGTGTTGTGCAGTTTATCACTCGCGCTATTTTGCGCGTCGCACTGTTTTGTGCAGTTGACACTCGCGCTATTTTGCGCGTCGCACAATTTTTTGCTGTTTATCACTCGCGCTATTTTGCGCGTCGCACTGTTTTGTGCAGTTGACACTCGCGCTATTTTACGCGTCGCACTGTTTTGTGCAGTTGACACACGCGTTATTTTGCGCGTCGCACTTTTTTGTGCAGTTGACACTCACGCTATTTTGCGCATCGCACCGTTTTGTGCAGTTTATCACTCGCGCTATTTTGTGGGTCGCACTGTTTTGTGCAGTTTTTCACTCGCGCTATTTTGCGCATCGCACTGTTTTGTGCAGTTGACACGCGCTATTTTGCGGGTCGCACTGTTTTGTGCAGTTTATCACTCGCGCTATTTTGCGCGTCGCACTGTTTTGTGCAGTTGACACTCGCGCTATTTTGCGCGTCGCACTGTTTTGGGCAGTTTATCACTCGCGCTATTTTGCGCGTCGCACTGTTTTGTGCAGTTGACACTCGCGCTATTTTGCGCGTCGCACTGTTTTGTGCAGTTTATCACTCGCGCTATTTTGCGCGTCGCCATGTTTTGTGCAGTTGACACTCGCGCTATTTTGCGCGTCGCACTGTTTTGTGAAGTTTATCACTCGCGTTATTTTTCCCGTCGCACTGTTTTGTGCAGTTGACACTCGCGCTATTTTGCACGTCGCACTGTTTTGTGCAGTTTGTCACTCGCGCTATTTTGCGCGTCGCACTGCTTTGTGCTGTTGACACTCGCGCTATTTTGCGCGTCGCACTATTTTGTGCAGTTCATCACTCGCGCTATTTTGCGCGTCGCACTGTTTTGTGCAGTTGACACTCGCGCTATTTTGCGCGTCGCACTGTTTTGTGCAGTTTTTCACTCGTGCTATTTTGCGCGTCGCACTGTTTTGTGCAGTTGACACTCGCGCTATTTTGCGCGTCGCACTGTTTTGCGCAGTTTATTAATCGCGTTATTTTGCGCGTCGCACTATTTTGTGCAGTTGACACTCGCGGTATTTTGCGCGTCGCGCTGTTTTGTGCAGTTTATCACTCGTGCTATTTTGCGCGTGGCACTGTTTTGTGCAGTTGACACTCGCGTTATTTTGCGCGTCGCACTGTTTTGTGCAGTTGACACTCGCGCTATTTTGCGCGTCGCACTGTTTTGTGTAGTTTATCACTCGCGCTATTTTGCGCGTCGCACTGTTTTGTGCAGTTTTTCACTCGCGCTATTTTGCGCGTGGCACTGTTTTGTGCAGTTGACAGACGAATATTTTGCGCGTCGCACTTTTTTCTGCAGTTGACACTCACGCTATTTTGCGCGTCGCACTGTTTTGTGCAGTTTATCACTCGTGCTATTTTACGAGTCGCACTGTTTTGAGCAGTTGACACTCGCGCTAATTTGCGCGTCGCACTGTTTTGTGCTGTTTATCACTCGCGCTATTTTCCGCGTCGCACTATTTTGTGCAGTTGACACTCGCGCTATTTTGCGCGTCGCACTGTTTTGTGCAGTTTATCACTCGCGCTATTTTGCGCGTCCCACTGTTTTTTGCAGTTGACACTCGCGCTATTTTGCGCGTCGCACTGTTTTGTGCAGTTTACCACTCGCGCTATTTTGCGCGTCGCCATGTTTTGTGCAGTTTACACTCGCGCTATTTTGCGCGTCGCACTGTTTTATGCAGTTTATCACTCGTGCTATTTTGCGCGTCGCACTGTTTTTTGGAGTTTATCACTCGCGTTATTTTGCCCGTCGCACTGTTTTGTGCAGTTCATCACTCGCGCTATTTTGCGCGTCGCACTATTTTGTGCAGTTGACACTCGCGCTATTTTGCGTGTCGCACTGTTTTGCGCAGTTTATTACTCGCGTTATTTTGCGCGTCGCACTGTTTTGTGCAGTTGACACTCGCGTTATTTTGCGCGTCGCGCTGTTTTGTGTAGTTTATCACTCGCGCTATTTTGCGCGTCGCACTGTTTTGTGCAGTTTTTCACTCGCGCTATTTTGCGCGTCGCACTGTTTTGTGCAGTTGACAGACGAATATTTTGCGCGTCGCACTTTTTTCACTCGTGCTATTTTGCGCGTCGCACTGTTTTGTGCAGTTGACACTCGCGCTGTTTTGTGCAGTTTTTCACTCGTGCTATTTTGCGCGTCGCACTGTTTTGTGCAGTTAACACTCGCGCTATTTTGCGCGTCGCACTGTTTTGTGTAGTTTATCACTCGCGCTATTTTGCGCGTCGCACTGTTTTGTGCAGTTTTTCACTCGCGCTATTTTGCGCGTGGCACTGTTTTGTGCAGTTGACAGACGAATATTTTGCGCGTCACACTTTTTTCTGCAGTTGACACTCACGCTATTTTGCGCGTCGCACTGTTTTGCGCAGTTTATCACTCGTGCTATTTTACGCGTCGCACTGTTTTGTGTAGTTGACACTCGCGCTATTTTGCGCGTCGCACTGTTTTGTGCAGTTTATCACTCGTGCTATTTTACGCGTCGCACTGTTTTGAGCAGTTGACACTCGCGCTAATTTGCGCGTCGCACTGTTTTGTGCTGTTTATCACTCGCGCTATTTTCCGCGTCGCACTATTTTGTGCAGTTGACACTCGCGCTATTTTGCGCGTCGCACTGTTTTGTGACGTTTATCACTCGCGCTATTTTGCGCGTCACACTGTTTTTTGCAGTTGACACTCGCGCTATTTTGCGCGTCGCACTGTTTTGTGCAGTTTATCACTCGCGCTATTTTGCGCGTCGCCATGTTTTGTGCAGTTGACACTCGCGCTATTTTGCGCGTCGCACTGTTTTGTGAAGTTTATCACTCGCGTTATTTTTCCCGTCGCACTGTTTTTTGCAGTTGACACTCGCGCTATTTTGCACGTCGCACTGTTTTGTGCAGTTTATCACTCGCGTTATTTTGCGCGTCGCACTGTTTTGTGCAGTTGACACTCGCGCTATTTTGCGCGTCGCACTGTTTTGTGTAGTTTATCACTCGCGCTATTTTGCGCGTCGCACTGTTTTGTGCAGTTTATCACTCGCGCTATTTTGCGCGTGGCACTGTTTTGTGCAGTTGACAGACGAATATTTTGCGCGTCGCACTTTTTTGTGCAGTTGACACTCACGCTATTTTGCGCGTCGCACTGTTTTGCGCAGTTTATCACTTGTGCTATTTTACGCGTCGCACTGTTTTGTGCAGTTGACACTCGCGCTATTTTGCGCGTCGCACTGTTTGGTGCAGTTTATCACTCGCGCTATTTTCCGCGTCGCACTATTTTGTGCAGTTGACACTCGCGCTATTTTGCGCGTCGCACTGTTTTGTGCAGTTTATCACTCGCGCTATTTTGCGCGTCGCACTGTTTTTTGCAGTTTTTCACTCGTGCTATTTTACGCGTCGCACTGTTTTGTGCAGTTGACACTCGCGCTATTTTGCGCGTCGCACTGTTTGGTGCAGTTTATCACTCGCGCTATTTTCCGCGTCGCACTATTTTGTGCAGTTTATCACTCGCGCTATTTTGCGCGTCGCACTGTTTTGTGCAGTTGACACTCGCGCTATTTTGCGCGTCGCACTGTTTTGTGCAGTTTTTCACTCGTGATATTTTGCGCGTCGCACTGTTTTGTGCAGTTGACACTCGTGCTATTTTGCGCGTCGCACTGTTTTGCGCTGTTTATTACTCGCGTTATTTTGCGCGTCGCACTATTTTGTGCAGTTGACACTCGCGGTATTTTGCGCGTCGCACTGTTTTGTGCAGTTTATCACTCGTGCTATTTTACGCGTCGCACTGTTTTGAGCAGTTGACACTCGCGCTAATTTGCGCGTCGCACTGTTTTGTGCTGTTTATCACTCGCGCTATTTTCCGCGTCGCACTATTTTGTGCAGTTGACACTCGCGCTATTTTGCGCGTCGCACTGTTTTGTGACGTTTATCACTCGCGCTATTTTGCGCGTCACACTGTTTTTTGCAGTTGACACTCGCGCTATTTTGCGCGTCGCACTGTTTTGTGCAGTTTATCACTCGCGCTATTTTGCGCGTCGCCATGTTTTGTGCAGTTGACACTCGCGCTATTTTGCGCGTCGCACTGTTTTGTGAAGTTTATGACTCGCGTTATTTTTCCCGTCGCACTGTTTTTTGCGTTTGACACTTGCGCTATTTTGCACGTCGCACTGTTTTGTGCAGTTTATCACTCGCGTTATTTTGCGCGTCGCACTGTTTTGTGCAGTTGACACTCGCGCTATTTTGCGCGTCGCACTGTTTTGTGTAGTTTATCACTCGCGCTATTTTGCGCGTCGCACTGTTTTGTGCAGTTTATCACTCGCGCTATTTTGCGCGTCACACTGTTTTTTGCAGTTGACACTCGCGCTATTTTGCGCGTCGCACTGTTTTGTGCAGTTTACCACTCGCGCTATTTTGCGCGTCGCCATGTTTTGTGCAGTTGACACTCGCGCTATTTTGCGCGTCGCACTGTTTTATGCAGTTTATCACTCGTGCTATTTTGCGCGTCGCACTGTTTTTTGCAGTTGACACTCGCGCTATTTTGCGCGTCGCACTGTTTTGTGGAGTTTATCACTCGCGTTATTTTGCCCGTCGCACTGTTTTGTGCAGTTCATCACTCGCGCTATTTTGCGCGTCGCACTATTTTGTGCAGTTGACACTCGCGCTATTTTGCGTGTCGCACTGTTTTGCGCAGTTTATTACTCGCGTTATTTTGCGCGTCGCACTGTTTTGTGCAGTTGACACTCGCGTTATTTTGCGCGTCGCGCTGTTTTGTGTAGTTTATCACTCGCGCTATTTTGCGCGTCGCACTGTTTTGTGCAGTTTTTCACTCGCGCTATTTTGCGCGTGGCACTGTTTTGTGCAGTTGACAGACGAATATTTTGCGCGTCGCACTTTTTTCTGCAGTTGACACTCACGCTATTTTGCGCGTCGCACTGTTTTGCGCAGTTTATCACTCGTGCTATTTTACGCGTCGCACTGTTTTGTGTAGTTGACACTCGCGCTATTTTGCGCGTCGCACTGTTTTGTGCAGTTTATCACTCGTGCTATTTTACGCGTCGCACTGTTTTGAGCAGTTGACACTCGCGCTAATTTGCGCGTCGCACTGTTTTGTGCTGTTTATCACTCGCGCTATTTTCCGCGTCGCACTATTTTGTGCAGTTGACACTCGCGCTATTTTGCGCGTCGCACTGTTTTGTGACGTTTATCACTCGCGCTATTTTGCGCGTCACACTGTTTTTTGCAGTTGACACTCGCGCTATTTTGCGCGTCGCACTGTTTTGTGCAGTTTATCACTCGCGCTATTTTGCGCGTCGCCATGTTTTGTGCAGTTGACAGTCGCGCTATTTTGCGCGTCGCACTGTTTTGTGAAGTTTATCACTCGCGTTATTTTTCCCGTCGCACTGTTTTTTGCAGTTGACACTCGCGCTATTTTGCACGTCGCACTGTTTTGTGCAGTTTATCACTCGCGTTATTTTGCGCGTCGCACTGTTTTGTGCAGTTGACACTCGCGCTATTTTGCGCGTCGCACTGTTTTGTGTAGTTTATCACTCGCGCTATTTTGCGCGTCGCACTGTTTTGTGCAGTTTATCACTCGCGCTATTTTGCGCGTGGCACTGTTTTGTGCAGTTGACAGACGAATATTTTGCGCGTCGCACTTTTTTGTGCAGTTGACACTCACGCTATTTTGCGCGTCGCACTGTTTTGGGCAGTTTATCACTCGTGCTATTTTACGCGTCGCACTGTTTTGTGCAGTTGACACTCGCGCTATTTTGCGCGTCGCACTGTTTTGTGCAGTTTATCACTCGCGCTATTTTCCGCGTCGCACTATTTTGTGCAGTTGACACTCGCGCTATTTTGCGCGTCGCACTGTTTTGTGCAGTTTATCACTCGCGCTATTTTGCGCGTCGCACTGTTTTTTGCAGTTGACACTCGCGCTATTTTGCGCGTCGCACTGTTTTGTGCAGTTTATCACTCGTGCTATTTTGCGCGTGGCACTGTTTTGTGCAGTTGACACACGGGTTATTTTGCGCGTCGCACTGTTTTGTGCAGTTGACACTCGCGCTATTTTGCGCGTCGCAAAATTTTTTGCAGTTTATCATTCGCGCTATTTTGCGCGTCGCACTGTTTTGTGCAGTTGACACTCGCGCTATTTTGCGCGTCGCACTGTTTTGTGCAGTTTTTCACTCGTGCTATTTTGCGCGTCGCACTGTTTTGTGCAGTTGACACTCGTGCTATTTTGCGCGTCGCACTGTTTTGCGCAGTTTATTACTCGCGTTATTTTGCGCGTCGCACTATTTTGTGCAGTTGACACTCGCGGTATTTTGCGCGTCGCACTGTTTTGTGCAGTTTATCACTAGTGCTATTTTGCGCATGGCACTGTTTTGTGCAGTTGACACTCGCGTTATTTTGCGCGTCGCACTGTTTGGTGCAGTTGACACTCGTGCTATTTTGCGCGTCGCACTGTTTTGTGTAGTTTATCACTCGCGCTATTTTGCGCGTCGCACTGTTTTGTGCAGTTTTTCACTCGCGCTATTTTGCGCGTGGCACTGTTTTGTGCAGTTGACAGACGAATATTTTGCGCGTCGCACTTTTTTGTGCAGTTGACACTCACGCTATTTTGCGCGTCGCACTGTTTTGCGCAGTTGCTCACTCGTGCTATTTTACGCGTCGCACTGTTTTGTGCAGTTGACACTCGTGCTATTTTGCGCGTCGCACTGTTTTGTGCAGTTTATCACTCGCGCTATTTTCCGCGTCGCACTATTTTGTGCAGTTGACACTCGCGCTATTTTGCGCGTCGCACTGTTTTGTGCAGTTTATCACTCGTGCTATTTTGCGCGTGGCACTGTTTTGTGCAGTTGACACTTGGGTTATTTTGCGCGTCGCACTGTTTTGTGCAGTTGACACTCGCGCTATTTTGCGCGTCGCACTGTTTTGAGCAGTTGACACTCGCGCTAATTTGCGCGTCGCACTGTTTTGTGCTGTTTATCACTCGCGCTATTTTCCGCGTCGCACTATTTTGTGCAGTTGACACTCGCGCTATTTTGCGCGTCGCACTGTTTTGTGCAGTTTATCACTCGCGCTATTTTGCGCGTCACACTGTTTTTTGCAGTTGACACTCGCGCTATTTTGCGCGTGGCACTGTTTTGTGCAGTTGACAGACGAATATTTTGCGCGTCGCACTTTTTTGTGCAGTTGACACTCACGCTATTTTGCGCGTCGCACTGTTTTGTGCAGTTTATCACTCGTGCTATTTTACGCGTCGCACTGTTTTGTGCAGTTGACACTCGCGCTAATTTGCGCGTCGCACTGTTTTGTGCTGTTTATCACTCGCGCTATTTTCCGCGTCGCACTATTTTGTGCAGTTGACACTCGCGCTATTTTGCGCGTCGCACTGTTTTGTGCAGTTTATCACTCGCGCTATTTTGCGCGTCACACTGTTTTTTGCAGTTGACACTCGCGCTATTTTACGCGTCGCACTGTTTTGTGCAGTTTACCACTCGCGCTATTTTGCGCGTCGCCATGTTTTGTGCAGTTGACACTCGCGCTATTTTGCGCGTCGCACTGTTTTATGCAGTTTATCACTCGTGCTATTTTGCGCGTCGCACTGTTTTTTGCAGTTGACACTCGCGCTATTTTGCGCGTCGCACTGTTTTGTGGAGTTTATCACTCGCGTTATTTTGCCCGTCGCACTGTTTTGTGCAGTTCATCACTCGCGCTATTTTGCGCGTCGCACTATTTTGTGCAGTTGACACTCGCGCTATTTTGCGTGTCGCACTGTTTTGCGCAGTTTATTACTCGCGTTATTTTGCGCGTCGCACTGTTTTGTGCAGTTGACACTCGCGTTATTTTGCGCGTCGCGCTGTTTTGTGTAGTTTATCACTCGCGCTATTTTGCGCGTCGCACTGTTTTGTGCAGTTTTTCACTCGCGCTATTTTGCGCGTGGCACTGTTTTGTGCAGTTGACAGACGAATATTTTGCGCGTCGCACTTTTTTCACTCGTGCTATTTTGCGCGTCGCACTGTTTTGTGCAGTTGACACTCGCGCTGTTTTGTGCAGTTTTTCACTCATGCTATTTTGCGCGTCGCACTGTTTTGTGCAGTTAACACTCGCGCTATTTTGCGCGTCGCACTGTTTTGTGTAGTTTATCACTCGCGCTATTTTGCGCGTCGCACTGTTTTGTGCAGTTTTTCACTCGCGCTATTTTGCGCGTGGCACTGTTTTGTGCAGTTGACAGACGAATATTTTGCGCGTCGCACTTTTTTCTGCAGTTGACACTCACGCTATTTTGCGCGTCGCACTGTTTTGCGCAGTTTATCACTCGTGCTATTTTACGCGTCGCACTGTTTTGTGTAGTTGACACTCGCGCTATTTTGCGCGTCGCACTGTTTTGTGCAGTTTATCACTCGTGCTATTTTACGCGTCGCACTGTTTTGAGTAGTTGACACTCGCGCTAATTTGCGCGTCGCACTGTTTTGTGCTGTTTATCTCTCGCGCTATTTTCCGCGTCGCACTATTTTGTGCAGTTGACACTCGCGCTATTTTGCGCGTCGCACTGTTTTGTGACGTTTATCACTCGCGCTATTTTGCGCGTCA